>JAAAKG020000025.1:1190407-1220150 GCA_010014905.2 Druon quercuslanigerum
AAGGTTTAAGTTACTAGTTATAATTTATTTAAACTTTAAAAACTTATAGATCATTTATTTATTATCAAATTAAAAAAATCCGCAGTATGACCCACAACCGCAGTAATACCCTCATTTACCCTATTATATTTTTGGTGTGGATAAAATGTTCCCATTCCAATCTGAAGAAAAAAATTCTCTTCTTCCCTAAAAAAAAAGAAAAAGAATTTCTCCCCGTGGAAAAAAAAGAGTAAAGAAAAAATGAGAAGGCAACCATCTAAATCTCCTTCCCTCTCTCCTTAAAAAAAATTTTTTATTCAAAAAGAGGGAGGTAAGGGGATTTGGATGGTTGCCTTCTCATTTTTTCTTTCCTTTTTTTTTGTTTTTTTTCCAAGGGAACAAATTCTTTTTTTTTTTTTTTAAGGAAAAAAGAGAATTTTTTCCGATTGGAATGGAAATATTTTATGCTGATTGTCCAAATTCAGTCGTTGGATTTTTGATTTTATTTGCAGGAAATTCTTCTCATTAAAATATTAAAATTTTGAACCGAATTCTTACATTTTGGACACATTCTTACAGTTTAGACAACCGCCATAAAATGATACTATTGTAATTTAAAAACAGATGAAAATTTTTCGAAAAAAGTAGAAAAAAATTATTTTTTTACGAAAAATAAAAAAGAGGAGAGAAAATGAGAAGGCAACCAACCCAATCCTCTTCCTTTTCTTCATTCTTTCTTTCCTCTTTTTTATGTTTATTATTAACCAACCACAACTAAAAACATTTGTAAAAAATAATCACCAGCGTTTCGGCACTCATACATCACCTTTGTAAAGGGTAAAAAATTTTTTTTAAAAATACATAAATAATAAATAATTAATTTGAGCAGGTAGAAACAGCAACGAAACCACGATGCTGTCTCCCTAATACCTGAGAAACAAGTTTCTCAGGAAGAGATGGGCATTGTGGTTTCATTGCTGTTCCTACTTGCTCAAATTAATTATTTATTTTTTCTATTTAAAAGTTTCGTTGCTGTTCTTGCCTGCACAGATTATAATTTTTTTACTTATTTTTTGCCTTAATCAGGGTGTTGCATAAGTGCTGAAACGTTTTTTATTATATTAATTTAATAAATAATAATCAAGATAAAAAAGACGAAAGCAAATAAAAAAGAGAAGGAAGGGGATTTGATTGGCTGTCTTCTTTTTTTTCTTTTCTCTTTTATTTTTTTTATGCAAAAAAAGAATCTTTTTCTTTCCAGGATTTTTTTTGGCTGTTTTCAAATTAAAGTAGGAACATTTTACAGCAGTGGTTCTAATTTCGTCTTTGGATTCTTGTTTTTATTTTCAGAAATTCTACACATTTTTTTATTCAAATATGTGATCACTTTTTACTTTATATAACCTTCTATATTAGATTTGAAAAAAAAATCTATTTTGCACAACACTGCACTAATTAAATACCAGATATGATTAATAAGAAAACAGTCTCCTATACCTCAGTAGATAATGTCAAATATAGTAAGGCGATGTCATTAGGTAAAAACATATCAATAAAACAAATTATAAGAAAAAGTGACTCTTTTGTCAAAAATAGCTGGGATCTTATTAAAAAAGTAAAATCCTTTAACATACCAGATAATTACAAATTAGTTTTATTAGATATAAAATCACTTTTTACAAACGTTCCCAAAGATTTAGTTCTTAAAAATATAAAAATTAATTGGTACAAAATAAGAAAAAATACTTAATTACCAGTTAAAGAATTTTTAGAGCTCATAGGATTCTGTATAGATAATGCATACTGCGTTTTCCAAAATGAATATTAAAAACAAATTTTCGGCACTCCAATGGTTTCCCCCCTTTCAGGTGTTATTGCTGATTTGGTTATCGAAAAACTCGAAAAAGATTAATTGAAGAAACTACCTTTTGACTACGTTTTACTTTATTTAAATTCTAGTTCCTAAAAAATGTTGATTAAATTTTTGATAGAAAAAAAGGAGTCTTCAATAAAATATTCAAATTAAAACCAAAGAGTTGAATATTTAACTATTTAGCTAAATTTTAAACACAGTTGTTTAACTTTTAACCAACCAGTTTGATTTTCAATCTAGAAGATTCATTTGCTATCAAAAACTACATTAATTATTAATCAAAGTGTTGAATTTTTAACTAAAAGCAATCAATCTTTAATGAATGATAAAAGAGTTTAATTTTCAGTTTCAAAAAATTATTTTTTAACGAAATAATTTAACCAAGAAGTGATTATAATTTGAAATAAAAAACAGTTAAGGTCAAAGAGAAACTCAGAATTTTTTAAAAAAGAGTTGAATCCAAAAGTGAAACAAATTAATTAAAAACTAAAGAGTTGCATTTTCAACAAAATAGAAAAACAAAAAAAATGTCTACCAAAACAAATTCATTTTTAAACCAAAAATTCGAATTTCGTACAAAACAGACTATTTTAAAAAGATGTAGAGGTTTAAAAATTAACTCTTGACTAATTAACGTCTCTGGCTAATTGAAAAATGGAATTTTTTACTAGAAAGTATGAATTTTCCACCAAAAAATTTTAATCTTTAAACAAGTAGTTACATTTGTATGTACAAAAAATAGAATTTTAAACCAAAAATATGAATTCTCAACAAAACAGTGTAATTTTTAAGCCAAACGCATTAATTTTCTGTAAAATCTTTAAATTATTAATATAAAATTATAAATTTCTAACGAAAAAGTTATTAATGGCATAGTTAAATTTTCAGTTTTGAAGATTAATTTTCAAGAAACAAAGCGAGTTTTCAATAAAATAGTAGAATTGTCAACCGAAGAGATGGATAATTGACTAATTAAATTCATGTTTTAATAAAAATGTTCAACTTTTAACTAAGTTGTTAGATTTTAAGCCGATAAGATTAATTTGTTACCAAAAAAGGCGAGTTTACAACAAAATACATACATTTTCAACTAAGAGTGAAAAAGTAAAATTTTCAGTTAAAAAAAATATTTTTCTTGAACTGAAAATTTAATTAGTTCATTTAATTGAAAATTTAACTTTTTGGTTGAAAATTTATGTATTTTGTTAAAAATGTATATTTTTTTTGTAGAAATATAATTTTCTTTTTATAAAATTTATATGTTTGGAGGGAAATTCAATGTTTCTTTGTTCAAAATTATTTTATTTAACTGAAAGTTTAACATTTCTATTTTTTGTTTTTTATTATTCTTTTTCAGTTCAAAATTCAAATACTTTGTTGGAAATAATTGTATTTTGTTGAAAAGTTATCTTTTCAGTAGTAAATTAATCTTCTTGGCTCAAAATTCAAACATGTTCTTTAACAATTGTTTCTTTTTCTGGTTATAAATTAATTTTTAGACCGAAAATAAAATCGTATTTTTCTGTCGAAAATTAATGTTTTTTGTTCAGAATAATTCATTTTTTGTTTTTGTTAAAAACTTCACTACTTGGTCGCGACTTAATCTACTTTGTTACAAATCAAACAGTTGCCTAAAAAAAATCATTTGTTTTGTTAAATATTCATTATATTAGTTGAAAATGCAGCCCTTTGATTAAATATTTAACTATTTGTTCAAGAATCTTTCTTTTTGGTTAAAAATTAATTTTTCAATTGAATATTGAACTGTTTAATTTTTTAAATTTATCTTTTAAGTGGAAAAGTCAACGACTTTCTTGAAAACTTACGTATTTTGTTGCAAATTTGCCTTTTAAGGTAAAAAATTATTTTTATTGATTTATAATTTACGTTTTGGTTCAAAATTGAACTTTTTGATCTGAAGTTCATATATTTTGTTAAAAATGGAAAAATATTGTTATAAAGAAATTCTTGTTTAATAAAAATTCGTGTGAGTCTATAATTTAGGCAGAGTAATCTACCATAATTTAATGTAGCCCATAGTAATCCTACACTATTCGGAGTAAACTAAGGTAATTTAGAGTAATTCTGCATCTAATGGTAATCCAGGATCATTTGATATTATCCGAAGTAATACACCTCTGCTGGAGGAGTCCGCCAGAGATATCTATGACTTTCCAAGGAAAGTTTACGTCAGTTCAGAGTGCCCACCTCGCGTTCATCCTGCTTGCCCGATTACCCACAACATTTCGAACCAACACTTTTTTTGGTATAGAAGAGCCTGCGGTGTTACACAAATAATCCATATTAATAATAAAAAAACACTGTAGAAAGCAAAAGTTAAAGACGCAGTGCACCAAATGTTGCGGGTAATCATTCAAGCAGAGTAATAGCTAATTACTCCTAAGTGAGTTCAACTTTCCCTGATTACAGGCCTGTAATGTGCTACCTCTAGTGGATTTCGCCTGGGATTTCTATGATTCGACACGGAAAATTTACCTCAGTTTAGAGTGCCCACCTCACGTTTACCCTGCTTGGCCGATTACCCACAACATTTTGAACTATCAGTTTTTTGGTATGGAAGAGCCTGTGGTGTACACAGATAATCCATGTTATTATTGAAAAATACTTCACATGGCAAAAGTAAGGGATAAAATGTACGAAACGTTGTTAGAAATCGTACAAGCAGAATAATAATCAACTGATTACTCTCAGCTCAGGTAAAACTTTAAAAAAATTCGTTGTCATAGGGCTGTAACGTGCTGCCTTAAGCACATTCCTCCGGAGATATCTATGATTCGCGACTGGAAGTTTATGTCAGTTTAGAGTGCCCACCTCGCGTTTACCCTGTTTGGCCGATTACCCGCAACGTTTCGTTCCCTCAGTTTTTTTGTGGAAGAGCCTGCGGTCTCTCATCAAGAATCCCTAATTATATTAAAAAACACAGTACAAATATAGGGTTGTGTCGACAGACTTTTGACCGGCGGCGGCGATCTGAGCAATTTTGAACGGTGGCGGGCGCGCTGCTATCTTCCCTTCTCAGCTGCGGTGGGCGCTGTAACGATCTAGTTTGGTAATTTTTTTAAATAGAGCTTTAAAAATATAAAAATAAGTTGAAAAAAGATCAATTTCCAGCATAAGATATTTATTTAAATCGGTTTACTTTAACCTTTTGCGAAATAGTAGTAACTTTTTTTTGATATTGTATTTGAAGCAATGTTGAATGTGACAAAATCGACGACAAATGTATTGCGTAAAATTGTAAATAGTTATAAATAAACAAATTTTGAAAATAGCTCTTTTTTACGGAAGAATGCATTTTTGAACGAAGTATTGAATAAATTAGAATAAAACTTGTTATCCTGATGTTTCTGTGGTCGCTGATTACGAATGCGGAGCCAGATTTACAAAATATAACATGGCGGATTCAATATGGCCGACAACTTTTCAAAAAGTTAATGGTTTTTCGCGAAACTTGGCATCTGGGCGTTTTTGGAATATGCGATAATGAATCTAATATCGATATTTAAAAATTTTTAGAAGGCGGATTCAACATGTTGAACAAATTTTAAAGAAATAGTTAGATTTTCATAAAACTTGTCACTCAGAGGCTTCTTGGGTCGCTGATTACGAATCCGGAGCTAGAATTGCAAAATTCAAAATGGTGGATTCAATATGACAGAAGAGTTCCAGAAATGAATATATTTTCATGAAACTTGTCAAGTTTTGCAAATCAAGTAAGTTTGAGTTTGAGTGAAAAGTTGTAAAATGAAAATCCAAAAACTTTTTCCAAATTTTTCCACCATGTTGAACTCCTATTTTCAATTTTTTTGTTATCTGACTTACTATTCAGTATCAGAAACCCCAAGAACCCCAATTTAACAATTTTCATGAAAATCCTTTACTTTTTTTAAAACTCTTTCCCCATATTAAATCCGCCATTTTTGATTTTATAAACCTGGCTCCGTATTTCTAACCAGCAACCGTGAAAACTCCCGAGTGAAAAGTTTGATAAAATGCCGCAACTTTTTCAAAATTTGTCGAAGATGTTGAATCCCCCACTTTGAATTTTTTAAATCTGATTTAAGATTCCTTCAAAGTCCCTAAACCACTCGTATACCAAGGTTTATAAATATCCATTAATTTCTTGAAAACTTCTCCACCATATTGAATCCTTTGCTTTAAATTTTACAGTTCGGGCTCCAAATTCGTGATAAACGATCGCAAAAACTTCTGAGTGATAAGTTTTATGAAAATCCAACAAATTTTTCTAAATTTTGCTACCATGTTCTATCCGCCATTTTGAATTTCCTAAATCTGACTTTGGATTCGTAATAACAGAACCAAAAAAACCACCTAAGGTGCATATATTCGTAAATTTAGTTTGATAAAAAAATTTTATGCTGCAGAGAATGAACTCCTCATTAGTCGCAGGAACATTCTCAAGCCACCGAATCATCCGGTGGAAAAAAATCTTGTACCATATAAATATATCTAAGATTAGGTTGTTGCGCCGATAAGCCGCCGCGCCGACGGCGGCGAATTTGATTCAGCAGCGGCGCTGCTTTGAACACAACCGTTTTAGTATAAACCAAAATTAAAGGACACAATGTTCATTCAGAGTAATATTCTACTGATTACTCTCGACAAAGTTAAAATTTCCATTGTTGCAGGTGTGTAACGTGCTAACTCTATCGGATTCCGTCGAAAACATCTATGATTTACCACGGAAAGTTTACCTCAGTTCAGAGTGCCCACCCCGCGTTCCCCCTGTTTGACCGATTACCCGCAACGCTTCGTAGCCTCAGTTTTTTTTATGTGAAAGAGCCTGCGGTGTTTGACAAAAAATCCAAATTAATGGTGAAAAACACCGTACAAAGCAAAAGTAAAGGACTCAGTGTATGATGAGAGGCACTTGCTACTAGTTATCGTCACTGCTAATAGTTAGGTAGGTACTGAACAGTGCTGCAACTGGGACGAGATGAGATGGGATGGAACGGAATGAAATGGGATGGGAGCACCAACGATAATGATGATGATGTTGATGATGATTACTACGACGGCGCATCCATCGACCATGCCGTTTTGTACCCTACTACTTAAACAGGACTTTTTTAAATGAGTACATCAAGAGTGAGAATGTTCACTAATGCAACTCTAAGACTTATTATTAAACTCGAAATATTTGATATTACACTGCTACCAACACCATAAGCCTATTAAATTTCACAAAGGCTGATTCAGGAAAACAATTTTTTTTAAAGGGACATATTTCTGCACTGGAAACATTTTTCTGTTATGAGAGCCTCTATTAGGGGCCGTCTATTAACTGCGTTCCCATTTCAGGAATTTTTTACCCCCCCCCCTCTTTCCTTTAAAATTAAAGTTACCCAAAACTATCTCAAGACAGGTCAAATAGTGTGATTATTCATGAAAATAAAAGAATAAATTCTTTTAAATATGAATATTGTAAATATCATATTAAACACAATATGTAATACTTCAAGGATGTACACTACGTACAATCAATTTTAAAAGTCGCCAATCTTTAAAATTGTTTATGAAATTAAAAAAATAGATTTATTATTGGTTTCCGAAAATCTTGACGGAAGCTTCTAAGAGCACTTTAGAAAACAAATTTCAGGTTAAAATTGTTTATTTAACAGTAGTTATTGAGAGTTTTAGTTTTTGCTTTATCTTCAGGGAAAGGTTACAATTCTATTTGGGTGGTGTTAATTAAAATTTAAACTTTGATTGTTTATAACAGTCATAACTGTATGATTTGTCAATTATTTTTAAAATAAAATTAACCCAAATATAAATTTAGAGAATCCTTCCCACAACAAATTAAATCCTTCATCATTAGGAATAAATGAAAATTGTAACTTTTCCTTAAGAAGAAAGAAAGAACTAAACCTTTAAATAACTACTGTTAAATAAACAATTTTAACCTGAATTATTTTTTTCTAAATTTTTCTTAGAAGCCTCCATCAATATTTATAGAAATTAAAAATAGATCTCTTTTTGTCGATTTTTTAATTCATTTTAGAGATAGGTAGCTTTTGAGATTGATAACAAAATGAAATCAAAAAAAAAAAAGAATCTTTAACAAAATAGTTGAACTTTGAACGAAATATATTAAATTTTTAAACCGAAAAGTCGAGATTTTTTTTTTAAACAATTAGCAATTTTAACTCACAAAGCTAAATTTAATACAAAGAAAATAATGTTCAACCAAGGAAAATTATTTTTCTAACATACAAGATAAATTTTCGGCCAAAAGACGAATTATTAACAAGATGAATCTAACGAAGCAAAAACGATTTTTTAACAAAATAATTAAATTCTTAACAAAGTAGATGAATTTTTAACAAAGAATATTAATTTTTTACCAAAACAGACGAATTTTCAGCAAAATAATTAATTTTTTAACTAAAAAGTCGAGTGTGTTAGAAAACAGTTGTCTTTTAAACTGGCAAAAAAATTGGAAACAAACTTGAATCGTCAAATTTTTAATTTTCTAAAACTAATTCAAAATAAATCCCGATTTTTTAACCAAGAAAAACTTATCTTAAAAAGAGGAATATTAACAAAATAGAAGATCAAATTAAATAGATTATTAATAAATAATAATGAATGAACAAATGTTAAATAAAATAAAACATTTTTTTACAAAGTAATTCCTTTTTTTAAATAAATATTTTTATTTATATTTCATTTTTTACAAAGGCGTTCGACTTTAAAGCACGTAGTTGGTTTAAAAAAGGAACACTTAACGATATGGTTGTTAATATTTTAAAAGAAAAAGATTTCGATTTATAATAAAAGAAACACTTGACTTCGATCAATCTTCAATCATTAATAAAATTCTAATTTTATTTTTACCAAACAAGACGAATTTTAAAAAAACATATAAGTTTTAAGTTATTTAGTTGAAAAAATTAATTCATTAACAAAATTAATTCAATTTTAGGAAAATAGTTTTAACCAAAAAATAATTTTTAACCAAGAAAAAGTACTTTTCTCACATAAATGATAAATTTTCGGCTAAAAGACGAATTATCAACAAGATGAATCCAAGGAAAGAAAAGCGACTTTTTAACAAAATAATTGAATTCTCAACTAAGTGGATGAATTTTTAACAAAGAATATTAATATTTCAAAAGAAAAAGATTTCGAATTATAATAACAAAAACAATTGACTTCGATCAATCTTCAATCAATTATAAAATTCTAATTTTTTACGAAGCAGGAAGAATTTTTAAAAAAATATATAAGTTAAAAGTTGTTTAGGTGAAAAAATTAATTCATTAACAAAATTAATTAAATTTTAGGAAAATAGTTTTTACAAAAAAATTAATTTTTAACAATAATGATGAATCTTTAAAAATAGAATTTATTTTTAACGAAATAGTTGAATCCTCAGCCGAGATATATTCATTTTTAGTCATTTTTTTTTTACACGAAGGTTAATTTTCTACCAAAAAATATGAATGTATGAAATATGAAAAATCAATTTTCAACCAAATTTTTCATTTTTCAACTAAAAAAGATCAATTATTTCTAATAAAAAGTAGGCGATATTTTAACAAAATACATGATCTTTTAAATAAAAAAGATCAATTTTAAATTTAAAGTATCAGTTTTGAACCAAAAATATAATATAAATAGTATTAATACCGAAACAGATGCATTTTTTTAAATATATGAATTGAGGTTTATTTCAGTCCAGAAAATTAATTATTTACCAACATAAATGAAATTTTAGGAAAATAGTTAAGTTTGTAACGAAAAAGAGTTGAGCTTTTAACTAAAATGATAAAGATTTTAAAAAATAATAATTTTAAAGAAAAAAGTTAAATATAGAACCAAATAGTTGAATTTTCAACCAAAAAATTTCCAAGAAAATTATATTTCCACAAAGAACACGTATCATCAACAAAATACATGAAATCTAAATCAGTTACTTTAATTTTTAACTAAAAAGATGACTTTTTAAACAAATGGTTCAATTTTCAACCAAAATAGATGAATATTGAATTAAAAATAGAATTAATAAATTGTCAGTAAAAAGAAAAAGATTTTCAACCAAAAATGATAGGAATTTTGAACAAAATAACTGCATTGTCAACAAAACAATTTTACTTTTTTAAATAAATATTTTAATTTCTACTTAAACTGATATGAATTCTGCACCAAAAATTAAATGGTAGAAATTTTAACAAAAAAAAGCATCCCTTTTGTCTAGAACAGTTGGATTTTTTGCTTGGGTTATATTAACTCCGACGAATTTAACCAAAAAATGAATAACGGGGAAAAATAGGAATTTTTCAATAAAAGAGGAAAAGATCAGAATATGAGAAAAAGTGTGAACTCATTATTAATTTTTTAATTGACGATTATATAAAATTTTATTTATAGACATAAAATGTAATAAATAAGAACATTAAAGACTCAAAAACTTAAATTATGTGAAAATGACACCTAACTGCAAAAATGAAAAAAGTGTAATAAAACTCTATAGTATAAAAATAGTATATTATATTATTAAAAAAAAATCGTGTCTATACGACAAAAATAATCAACCAATTTTTGACCCTTTCATCAAATATAAACACACTTTTACCTCGACGCTCCCTCATCAGTAGTAACGTAATTTATGAACATTTATCCTGTATATAACGAATTCGTTCGCAAATTCGTATATTCTGGTAGTTGACACTTCTAGCTACAATGCAAGCGTATAATTTGTCGGATTAAAAAAGGCAGGTTTAAAACGCATGGATTTTAGGTGAAACACCATGGAAACAAGGGATAAATACTCAGATAGGTGCAGATCGTCAACGAGGTGAATAATGGCTCCTAAATGAAATTGTAACTTTATTTACGTACGAGAATAAAATGTTATATTTAATATTTATGAAACGAAAATATTAATGTTGATTTTTATATTGAAATACCACATAAATATGAGATTTGAATTAAAATTTTCAGTTTGACATACTTCTACTATAAAACAGACGAAATTTTAACAAGATACAGAAATTTTTAACGAAATAATATCAATTTTTAAATTTAAATATCAGTTTTTAATAAAAAACGTAATATTAATTTTATTTCTACCCAAATAGACGAATTTTTGTTAAAATATACAACGTGAACGTTATTTCAATCAAGAAAATTACCTATTAAAGAAAATGAATTTTTGAGAAATAAGTTTTACATTCAACCAAATCGTTGATTTTTGAGCTAACAGTTGCTTAATGAACCTTAAAGATTGAATTTCTACAAAAAAAGACAAATCTTTAACAAAATGAAGTGAAACTCAGAGACTGTGCCAGTTTTGGGGCACAGTGAGCACAGTTATGAGTTCAGATTAGGGTAGATGATGTGGTGCTATTAGTGAAGGTAGTGTTGGATTTAGTGGTAGTGGATGTGGTGGAGGATGTTGTAGTGGTATTGGATGCGGAAGTGGACGTAGTGTTGATGGTTGTTGTGGTTGAAGATATGGTGGAGGATGTGGCGGAGATGGATGTAATGGTGGTGGAGGTAGATGTAGTAGAGATGGTTGATGTGTTGCGCTTAAAGTTTTCTTTATTGAAAATTCATATGCTTATTATAGCCATCTAACTTTGAAAACGAGGCTTTGGTGGATATGGGATACGATATGGCAGAGGATGTGGTAGAAATTACGGTGGTGGTGGTGCATGTGGTAGTACTTCATACGGTGGATGAGGTTGATTGTTTGAATGAGGTAGACGGCGTGGTTGCGAATGTAGTTATGGGCGTAGTATTAGTGGAGGTACAGGTGGTAGTGTAGTGCAGGTGGTGGAAGATTTGATGGAGGATTAGGCGGTGCTGGAGGTAGATGTGATGGATTTTGTGGATGTGGTGAATCTGTTGTAAATAGAAGATGAAGTATATAAGGAAGAGAATGTGGTGGTGGACGATATTGTGATGGTATTGTATGTGGTGATAGCTGAGGTATTGTTGATGGTCGTGGTTGTGATTGATATGATGTTGCAAGTGGTGGTTGTGGATGTAGTCGATGTAGTGGTCGTGTTGTATGTGATGGTGTAATTTGGTTGATGAGGTAGACGATGTGGTTGCGAATGTACTTGTGGGCGTAGTGTTAGTAGAGGTACATGTGGTGAGTGTAGTTTAGGCAGTGGGAGATATGATAGAGGATGTGGCGGTTTTGGAGGTTGATGTAAAGAATTTTGTGGATGTAGTTGATCTGTCGGATATGTTACATGAAGTAGATGAAGAAGAGAATGTGGTGGTGAAAGAAATTGTGGTGGTATTGTATGTAGTGATAGTGTAAAATGTATAAACTTTAGTCAAATATCGTGGAAACAGTGGATGAATGCTCAAATCCGCGAAAATCGTCGAAAAATTAAGTAACAGCTCGGAACACTCAGTGCGTGCACGCATAATTAGTGGTTGTTAGAAAAAATGTTGCATGTTAATAATTTTATTATTAACTGCGTAACACCATTTAACCTTAAGAAAAAGTGGTGGTGGATGTCGTAGATAATATGGTAGAGGATGTGGTGGTGGTGTATTTGGTGGTGTGTTAATCGTCGATGTGGTAGAAGATGTGGTGTTGGTGGAGATAAATATGGTGGATGTGGTGTTGATAGTGGTACTGATAGTGGTGAATGTGGTGTTGTTAGTATTGGATATGGCAAAGGTGGTGCAGGTGGTAGATGTGGCTGAATACATGGTGGCGGAGGTGGCGGTGATTGACGTAATGGTGGCAAAGGCAGATGTAGTGGACGTGACGGATGTGGTGTGCTTGCATTTTTTTGAAAATGAAAACATCTTTAGTAGTTAAATGAAATTTAAAATAGTAATAAATTTACTGTTAACTTATTAGGCCATATACCAGTCAAAACGAGTTGTTAGTGGATATAGTGGACGATATGATAAAGTTTGTGGCGGTGGTTAAGGTGGAGGTAGAGCGTGTGTTATTATGGTAGTAGTGCATGTGGTAAATGAGGTTTTTTTTGTAGATGTAAGTGTGGATCTACTGTTAATGGCGGTAGATTTCGCGGTAGATTTAGAGGTGCAGGTGGTGAAGGATGTTACGATGATGGATGTTGTGGTGATAGTGGTGGTAGTGGTGGTGATGGTGTTGGTGATTCATATGATGGCGGAAGTTGTAGTCATAGGTGTAGTCGATGTGTTGTTAGTATCGTGTGTAGTAGTGTAAGCGATTGTGGTAGTAGATGTGGTTAATATGGTAGAGGTAGGGTTGGTTGTGGCAGATGAGGAGGATAGGAAGGTTAAAGAAAAAATCTGTTTGTTGATGTGGTGTTGGTGATGAATTTGGTGGTGGTAGCGTTGGATGTGGTTGAGGTGGCGCAGTTGTTGGAGTTGGTGAATCTTGTTAAAGATATGGTGTATGATGTGGCGATGGTGGACGTGGTGGAAATGGTAGATATGGTGGATGCGGTAGATCTGGTGGACGTGGTGGATGAAGTAGATAAGGTAGAGAATGCGGTGATGTTATAGGCTATAGTGAATGTGGTATGGTTGTAGTGGATTTAGTGTTGCATATAGCGGTGGTGGGTGTGGTGAAAGATATTTTGGTGGCCATTGGATGTGATAGCGGTAGTGGTGATTGATATGATGGTTAAAGTGGTGGTCGTGGATGTAGACGATGTAGTAGTAGTGGCGGATGTGAACCCATAAAACAAATCCCTTTTTTACTTCCGAATTATGCAGTCATGCTTTATAAGTTTGAATTTTGAAAAGTGCACGAAAAGCTTGTTACGATTCATTCAGAAAAATTAAGATTTAGTTATTGATCTTTCTTGAAATTAATTTTGATAATAGAAAAAAATTTATTTATCTATTTTTTCGAGTATTTAGGAAACTATTTCTGTCATATTGTGATGTCATGATCCACAATTTAGATTTTCTCGAAACAGGATAATTTTTTTGTTTCCAAAATTTTTATGCTGCTTTAGCATCACCATATCTCGGAAATATGTTTTCATTTTTTTTTAAATACGCTATTTGATTTTTATTTCGAATCATATTTTATGAACCCGCATTCAAAAACTTAGATTTTTGGGAGAAATTCTATTATTTTTTGTTATAAATCAAAATGGAATGTTTAATCACAAACCGCAGGTAAGTTCTTAAATTTTTTTTATTTCGCTTACATGCGAGATAAATGAATAGAACACAATCAGAAAAACTAGTTTTGATTGGATCAGCAATGGCATGATTTTTTAAATTAGGATTAGTTTTTGGTCGAATATTAAACTATTTTGGTAAAAATTTGTTTTATTTTTGGCTACAAAACAAGTTTTCTAACTGAAAATTCAACTGTTCCCTTTTTGGTGGAAAATGTATCTTTTTAAGTTAAAAATGCAACTATTTGATTTAAGTTTTGTCTTTTCAGTTTAAAATACAAGTATTTGGTTGAAAATTCTAGTTTTATTAAATTTTGTTGAAATTTTATCTTTTTGGTTGAAACTTTCACTTTTTGTGAAAGTTCTTTTTTTTAAGGTTAAGAATTAATTTTTTTTAACTGAAAATGTAACTATTTAATTTTTTTTGTAATTAATATTTTTATGGAAACTTGACTTTTTTACTTAAAAGTTCATGCATTTTTTCGAAATGTTGTCTTTTTTGGTAGAAAAGTAAACTTTTTGCGTGACGTTTCAACTATTTTGTTAAAATTTAATATTTTCGGGTTTAAAAATCCACTGTTATTTTATAAATTATACAATTTGGTATGAAATTAAATAGTTTGTGATTTTTTTAAATTTACCTCTTTCATTAAAAATATAACTTCCTTGTTGAAAATACGTTTTTTTATTAATTATTATTATCTGAATATTGAAATGCCATTATCAGTTAAAAATTAATTATTTGTCAGCTTGAACTTAAACAATCTGGAAAAAAATCAACGTATTTTCTCAAAAATTCATTTTTGCAGTTGAATTTAGTTAATTGGGTATTATTTTTTTTAATTAAAAATAGGGTTTTATCTGAATATTTTAAAATTTTATTTTTGGTTGAAAATTTAGTCTTGATAAGTTAAAAGTTACAATATTTCGCATAAAATTTATACAGTTTATTCAAAATTTGTTCTTTTTTGTACAAGCTTATTTTGTTTGTTGAAAAATTATCTTTTTCTTTGAGGATTTAACTATTTTTTTAAATTTTGTTTTTTTGTTAAATTTAACTGGTCGAAAATTATTTTTGTTGTTGTGAAAAATTAATTTCTCAACCTAAAAATTTAATAATTCCATTTTTGTCTGAATTTTTATCTCATTTTAGTTGAAAATTTAACTACTGGATTTAAACGTCATCTTTGTTAAATAAATAAAAAATAAATCATTTGATCTTTTAGCGTGAAAACTGAATTTTTTTGTTAAGAATGAATTGATCTAGTCAGAAATACATTTATGTAGTTTGTTGAAACTCGTCTTCCGGTAGAAAATTATTCTTCTTTGAAAATTCAAACGTGATGTCTAAAATTTATTAATTTTGTTCAAAATATAGTGATTTTGTTTAAAATTAATTTATTTCAATAAAGTTAAATTCTTTTGTTAAAAATTGAACTGATTTCTTAAAAATTCATCTTTTTGGATAAAACTTAATCTTTTATGGTAGAAAAGTAATTATATGTGTTTTAAAATTCATTTTCCTTAGTTAAAAATTACGATTCCTGTTTAAAATTCAATTGTTTTCGCAAAAATTCTTATAAATGTAATCAATTTGTAAAAATTTAATCCATTTTGTTATAAATGCAACTGCTTTGTTAAAAATGATTATTATACTTTTTAATTTATTTTTATCGATTCGAAATCTTTCTATTTTGTTAGAAAATCCTTTTTGTTACAAATGCAACTGATTAATTATGAATGCAAAAAGTTTTAATTTAAAATCGTAGACATTTTAAAGCGTTTCTTATTGAGATCAATATGATATCAACATTAATGCCATTAAAAATAATTTATTCCCTATTTTCGTAAAAAATGACACTATTTCATTTGTTTTAAAACCATTTTGTGCAAAATCAAACAAAAATGGGCAGCCTAGTTTACAGATTATCCCTAAGTACTAAGAAAACTTCTGGCATGAAGTACACATGAATTTGGAAAGTTCAATCAGCGTCGAGAATTTGGATTCTGTATGTTGCAGAGGTTTTATCCGGGGGGGGGGGGTGAGGAAGGTCGCTGAGGTTCTAAAGGTGGATCGCAAGAGAGACTGGTAGAGCGCGGGAGAGAGTGGTAGCGAGAGAGAGAAAGAGTGTGGTAGTGTGAGAGAGTGCGTGGTAGTGCGAGAGAGAGACATTGGTAAAGCGCGAGGGATGTAGAAAGAGAGAAAGGAAAGGACCGGGAGAAACAGGAGGAAAGAGGGTGATACGCAGAGAGGGATGAAAGAGGGCGGATGTGACGCGGAATGATGGAGCGCGGAACGTGGAGAAAAATGAGAGTGGCGGAAAGGCGAGGGTGGAGGGACGCTGATGGATCGGTGCTCCTCCCTCCGTGGCACCCCTTCTGTCTCTCTTACTCTGCTTCTCACCCCCATTCCGTTCCTCTCTCTTGCCCTCTCGTTTTCTTCCTCACTTTCTCTCTCACTCTTTCTCTCTCTTCTGCACAGCGCCTCACCACCCTACCACCCACTCCCTCACCCCCAATCTCGTTCACCCCCACACTCCCTGGGGGTGGAAGTGCCCCGCAATATTACTCATAGTCGGTGGGCCTCCCTCGCTCCCACCGCATTACGCTCGCTGTGCTGGATTCGACCACCAACACCAACGTCACCTTCGTCTCCATATTATTTATTCATAGCTTCGATTCGATAATGTCGTGGCACCATAGTCGTGATCCTTTTATGAATTGTGACTTTTGTATTTATTTTGACCTGATTCGATTAATGTTTGTGTAATTGGGAGTAAGATACTATTACTCCTATGAAAATTGAAATAAATTTTAAAGAAAAAAAATTCATTCAAGCAAAAAATGCGAATTTTGAAAAAATACAAAACTTTTTGAACGAAGTATGTAAATTTAAAACCAGAAAATTGATCATCAAAGAAAAACAAAGCTTATACCTCAGCCAAAAAAGATAACCTTAAAGATTTAATTAAAAATAAAAAACAGTTGAATTTAACTTCAATTAAGAAATCGTGTTTTATAAAACCTTTTATTTTCAAACCCAAAAGGAAGCAGTTTTAACAAAAAGTTTATTTTAAACCTAGAATAATGAATTTTTAACAAAATAGTTAAACTTTCTAGCAAAATATCAAATCTATATTGTTATCAAATAGATAAAGTCAAAAAATTGTTGTTTCCTTTATTAATACCATAGTTGTGGCAAATATTATGATAAGTAAAACTAAACTACATATCTAACCTAATTATTATAAACGTAACTTTGATAAAACGGGTTTTATTAAAAAAGAAGGATATACTTATCTCAATAAAATTTCTCAGATTTTTTAACGAATCTGATAACATTATTTTGGGTATCATTATGCTAATCACACTATCATGTTGAGTATCCAAAAACAGGTTTTTTGTATACAAATGACTTCCTACGTAATCAATCAACTATGTTTTTATAAAATTTTCCTACAAAACTTTTTTGGCCTTTTCTTATTCTTTGTTATATTTCGAATGTGGTGTATTTCATTGTTATATTCACTTAGTCAATCCCTTTCGACACATATGTTTTGTTTATACTTATATATTTTATCAATAGGCTCTCTGATTTGGTCTGATTCCAAAACTTGATACCGAATTTTTAATAGTCTCAATCAAAAAAGTTTGTTTCCTTTAGTAATACCACAATTATGGCAAAGCATATGATGGTTCTCAAACTAAACAAAATATCCAAACTATTTATTGTAAACGTACCTTTACTAAAACAGTTCTTATTAAAAAAGAAGGATATAATTGTCTCAATAAAGTTACTAACATGCACATTTCATAGCAAGAACAGAAGTGAATTTTTGTTGTTGGTCATTTTCAAGTATATGAAATTGACTTTTTCCGCATCAAAACAAAACAAGATTTAGTAGAGTTGACATGAAAACCATTTTCGTGTGCTGCGTAAATATTACTACACAAATTCAATTTGTACAGAATGTGGAGATTTACTCTGAAATCGATGTAAAGATTACATTTCATTTTTTCTGTTTTCTAACGAATCTTATAATATGCTTTTCAAAACATTATGGTAAGCATACTATTAGCTTGTGTTCGCAGTACCAGGTTTATCAGTTAGAATATCTCTTCATATCAACGATGTTTTCATAGCAATTGTTTACCAAACTGTTTTGACATTTTTTTCTCCTTATTAATACTTATATTTTATCAAAAGGCTATTCTGATGAGGGAATCAGCCTCGTCCGGATAAAGTCGAAACAAAAAGGTTTTTTCTTTTAGTAATGCACCAGTTGCGGCCAAACATATGATGGTTCAAAATGAACAAAATATCCAACCTAATTATTGTAAACGTACCTTTGCTAAAACAGGTTTCATTTGAAAAGAAGAATATAATTGTCTCAATAAAATTGCTGACATGTACGTTTCACAGAAAAAACAAAAGTGAACTTTTGTTGCGGGTAATTTTGAAGCAGAGAAAATTTTTATTTTCCGCATCAAAACAAAACAAGATTTCGTAGAGTTGGCATGAAAACCATTTTTGTATTCTGGGTAAATATTAAAACGTGAATTTAATTTGTTTTGAATGTAGATATTAACTCTGAAATCAATGTAAAGATTACATTTCATTTTTTCTGTTTTCTAAAGAATCTTATAATATGCTTTTTAAATCATTATGGTAAGCATACTATTAGCTTGTGTTCGCAGTACCAGGTTTATAAATTTGAATAGCTATTCGTATCAACGTTGTTTTTATGACGATTTCTTACCAAATTGTTTGGACATTTTTTACTCTTTATTTATACTTATATTGTATCAATAGGCTATTCTGATGAGGGAATCAGCCTCATCCGGATGAAGTCGAAACAAAAAGGTTTTTTTGTCTTAGGAATACCACAGTTGCGGCAAACATATAATGGTTCAAACTAAATAAAATATCCAACCTAATTATTATAAACGTACCTTTACTAAAACAGTTCTTATTAAAAAGAAGGATATAATTATCTCCAGAAAGTTACTAACATGCACGTTTCATAGAAAAAACAGAAGTGAATTTTTGTTGCTGGTCATTTTCAAGTATATGAAATTGACTTTTTCCGCATCAAAACCAAACAAGCTTTAGTAGAGTTGACATAAAAAACATTTCCATGTGCTGGGTGAATATAAATACGTAAATTCAATTTGTATAGCATGTAGAGATTTACTCTAAAATCGATGTAAAGATTACATTTTATTTTTTTTTGTGTTTTAACGAATCTTATAATATGCTTTTAGACTCATTATACTAATCATACTATTAGCTTGTGTTCTCAAGACCAGGTTTATAATGTCGAATATCTGTTCGTATCAACGATCTTTTATGATAATTTTGTACCAAACTGTTTGGACATCTTTTACTCTTTATTAATAATTATATTTTATCAATAGGCTATTCTGATGAGGGAATCAGCCTCATCCGGATAAAGTCGAAACAAAAAGGTTTTTTTTCCTTAGGAATACCACAGTTGCGGCTAAACATATAATGGTTCAAACTAAATAAAATATCTAACCTAATTATTACAAACGTACCTTTACTAAAACATTTTTTATTCAGAAAGAAGGATATAATTGTCTTAATAAAAGTATTCACAATCCACGTGTTACGGAAAAAAACAGAAGTGAATTTTTTTTCCTGGTAATTTTGAAGTAAAGAAAATTTTATTTTCCGCATCAAAACAAAATAAGATTTAGTAGAGTTTATGAATTTGAATATCTCTTCGTATTAACAATCTTTTTATGACAATTGTTTACAAAACTGTTTAAACATTTTTTATTTTTTATTTGTACTTACATTTTATCAATAGGCTTTTCTGATGAGGCAATCAGCATCATCCGGATAAAGTCGAAACAAAAAGTTTTTTTCTTTTAGTAATACCACTGCTGTACCTCGGATATAAAAATGAAGGAATATTCGCCATCTAAAAATTCTCTTTATATAACCTATAGCAATTTATTTCTAACGTAGGAAAGTAAATGACTAAATGATCGAACATGATGTTGCATTATTGATGCTCGAATAACGAGGGGTTGGTAATACACCATGCACAGGGGATGGCCTAGTTCGCAGGAGTATCCCCATCTTCTGGCTCTAATCCGGAATGGCCATTCGGGACATCTTGAAATTTATATTTGTCACACGCAGGAATACTTTGGACATCCTGTACGCGAGGTGGTTGCACATAGAGGACAAACATGAGGCGAGGATAGCTGCCAACTATACAGGGTGTCCCAGTACTCACGGTCCATTTTTATATTTTTTAATTTTCCGTAAAAAATGGAGTCGAAAATAATATTAAAAGTTTTGTTGCAGAATTAATAATTAAGGATTAATTAACCATTAAGTATTAACTAATCAGAAGCACGCGTTAGAAGGAGGACAACCCATGTATCACTGAAAAGCGGATGTGTCCACAAATTATTTTACTTCCTTCGAGAATTTTGAATTCTGTTCAATTCTAACCAATTCTTAGAATCCGAATAAATTCTTAGAATTTCGTTCCTTTTAATTCTGTTAAAGGTTTTTTTATTATCTTGAAAGCTTTGCAATAGAACATGCATAATTCTGGACTTGTCCCAGTCTTTTGCATTCTCTGAATTCTACTCAATTCTCTGAATGTTTCTGCATTTTTGTAATTCTTCTCAATTATCTGAACTTTTTTAAATTTTTAGATCTGTTTTAAATTTTCTATATTCTTTTGAATTTTGTGAATTCTTCTGAAGTCTGTAAATTCTTTTGCACGTTGTGAATTCTTCTGAATTCTCTATATTCTTCTTCATTTTCCTAATTCCTTATGATTCTATGAATTGTTCTGAATTCAGAATTAATTCTTTTTCAAAACTTCGGAATTCTTCAGAATTGTTTTAAAATTGTCTGAATTCTTTAAACTGTTCTGAAATTTTTGAAGTCTCACGATATCACTGAATTAAAATTTTTTTTTCAATTATCTTAAAATCATTATAATACACTCAACATTATTTTAACTTTTCTTGATTATTTTACATTCTCTAGAAATCAAAACAAAATTTTATAGAAATTTTAAAGCTTTTTTTATTATTTGAAATGTTTACAATACATTATTAACTTTTCTGTATTTCTCCAAGTCTGTTATATTCTCTCAACTCTCCTGAATTATTCTGAATTCTCTAATGACTTTTGAATTCTCTAAAATATATTGAATTATTTGGATTTCTTTGCATTCGTAATTTGTAATTGTGATTTTCAGAATGTCTTCAAGTCATTTGTATTCTCTGAATTCTACTGAATTGTTCTGAATTATTTTGAAATCTGTATATTTTTTAGCACTATAATAATTCTTCTAAGTTTTCTGAATTCTTCCGAATTCTCGAATTTCTTCTAAATCATCTGAATTCATGTGAAATCTCTGCTTTCTCTGACTTCACGGAATTCTTCTAATTTTAAAAGCTTTGGGTTTCACTGAATTTTAAATTCTTTGTATTCTTTTGTATTATTTTTTTTTTTGTAATTATATCAATTCTTTTGTAATTATCTCAATTCTTTTGAATTTTGTGAATTCTGTTGCACTCTGTGATTTCTTAAAAATGTTCAAAAGATATAAAGAAGTTCAAACTAATTCGAAGTATATTCTAGTGACTTTGAAATAATTTTAAATATTTTTAAAAAATCATTGATATCGCGAGAATTCAACAAATTTAGAACAGTTTAAAGAGTTCAATTTTTTTTTAATTCAGAAAATTCAGAAGAATTCTGAAAATTGAAAGGGTTCAGAATAATTCAGAGAATTAGGAAGAATTCGAAGAATTAAGAATAATGTAAAGAATACAGAAGAATTTAAAGAATGAAAAAGAATTCTCAGACTTCAAAGGAATGTACCATATTTAAAAGAATTGATAGAATTTCAAACAAATTAAAAGAATGCAACAAAATTCAAAAAATTCCAAAAAGTTCAGAGAAATTAAAAGAGTTTCGAGAATTTATAAACATTCAGACAAATAAGATGAATTCAGTGGATACAAAAGACTTGCAGAAAGTTAAAATTTAAATATCACCCCTTTAAGTGTGTTTTATAGGGTCCCAAAGAAACGCCATAAGTGAAAAAATGCAGTTGGCAAGATTTTTGTGCTAATTATAAATGTTTTGCTTTTTTTCAAAGAAAATTGTTTGTGGTACATAAAGTACCATTTAATACTGATAATTAGATGTTTACATCAATTGTTTAAAGAATTTATAATTGTTTTAAGCAGTTTTCTCAGAGATTAGAGTTCATAGTTCAATAATATTAACAAAATTGATTGTTTAAACAATTTATTATTTTTGTTAATGATATGCTCTCAGAATATTGCTAGAAAATTCCTTTTAAAAAAGAATCACTTTTTGTCCAATCTTCAATAATAAAAATGAGTTAAATAATTAATTGAGTCTAAAAATTTAATTGTTTAAACGATTTTTTATTATTCTGATTATATATAATATAATATTTCATTCAAATAATGCTTGAAAGATGAGTTTTAAAAAAAATGTCTAGTTTTTTGTCAAAATTTAAATTGGAGTGAAGTAATAATAAATTGAAGTTCAAAAAAATTAATAAAACAATTTATTATCATTGTTAATAATATTTTCTTCGCCTAATCGCAGAATATTGCGGTTTTTTCTTGACTTATTATTTGTTCATAACTACAAAGGCGAATTAAAGTTAAAGATTTGAGGAAAAACCGCAACTTTTTAGAACTTATCTTAGAGAATATACTTATAACAATATTAAATTATTTAAACAATTTTTTCTTAAATTTTTATTATTATTACCTTATTAAATAAAACAAGGACAGAAATGCAAGCATTACAGAAAAATGCAACATTTTACTATTAAGGAAAGAGAGTTTTATTAACAATAATGATACATTGTTTAAACAATAGTTTTTGTTTACTTAAATTAATTATTACTTTACTTCAATTCAGAACTGTGTAAAAAGCCAGAAGTTTCAGGAAAAACCGCCTCTTCATAACATTATACAAATGAAATATTATTAATAACAATAAACTGTTTGAACAATTAATTTTCTTGACTCTAATTAATTATGTAACTCATTTAAATTGAAAATCGGGCAAATAGTACCTTTTTTAATTGCAACTGTGTAGCATTATTCTGAGAGAAAATCGTTAACATTAATAATAAATTGTTTAAACAATTATTATTGTTAACATGATTAAGCTATTGCCTCCCTGTTATTAAAAATTAGATAAAAAGTACACTTTTTTTAAGACTTCTTGAGTTTCTAACTCTATTCTATGAGAAAACTGCTGAAAACAATAATAAATTATTTAAAAAATTATATAACATTATAATTATTAGTATAACCTTTCTTATAGCTCTGCCAGATAAAAAAGCTGAAAATTCACGCTTTTGCTTGTTTTATCGAATTTTCCAGGGAAATGAAAAATCGGATGACCAATTTTCCTTTGGATTTTATTTTATCCGATATAAATAAAGAAATTTAAGTGTTAATATTTAAAAATTTCATTATTTCTAAAAGTTTGAGTCACTTTATTCATAATATATGAAAAGTACAAAAAAAAATAAACAAAAAAAGAATTTTGAAGCCTAAAACACGAATGTTTATCAATCAAATATTTTTCGCTCACGAAGGAAGTAAAAGTTTTACAAAAATTTAATTTTCAATTCCAGAAGACGAATTAATGATACGAAAAACACTTTTTTTAAATCTAATTTATACTAAAAAAGATCAGTTTTTATTTAAATTATTTTTAAATAGTTGAGTTATCATCCAAAAAAGATTCAAGTTGACTTTTCAAGATCCAAAAAATTAAAAAAAAAAGTTTTTACAAAAATAATAGAATTTCCAATCCAAAAAGAGGACTTTTTTGAAACAAAAAGAATCAATTTGCAACAAAATATTTGAATTATATACTAAATAGTTGCATTTTTATCTGAAAAAGACGAAATTTCCCTAAAAACAGATTAATTTTAAATAAGAAATTAAAAAAAAAATAGTTTAATTTTCATTTGAAAAAGATTAAAGTTGACTATTCATGATCAAAATATGAATTTTTTAACAAAAATAAGTTTCTACGTAAAAATCGAATTTATAATCAAAAAGGGCGAATTTTTTTCAACCAAAAAGGATTTTAAGTTAAACTTTCATCCAGAAAAGATTTCAGTTGATTTTTTAATACAAAAATATATAGATTTTAAACAACAAGCGAATTTTCTACGAAATAGTTAAATTTTCAACAAAACAGAAAAATTTTCAAACAAAAAATATGACTTTTTAAAAAAATGTTAAATTTTCAACCAAATGATTGAATTTTTATCCTAAAAAATTAAAATTCTGTTACAACAGGTGAGTTTTTAATTTAAAAAGACAAATTTTCAAAAAAGTGTGATGTTTTTATCCAAAAAGACTTTAATTGGTTTTTTAAGACAAAAATAGGAATTTGGAACAAGGTCGCATTAAATTTTTTAAATTCCATAAAAATACATAAAAATCCTTTGGAATCGTATAAAACATCTTCAGATCTTTAAAATCTCAATTAAATCTCCTAAAATCCTTAAAAGATTCGATATCTTTAAAATATTCTAAAATCTTTTTAAAATCGTTAAAATGCCTAAATATCTTTTAAAATCTAAAAAAATCTCGTGCATTCATTCAAAATATTTTTAAATTTCCTAAAATTGTTTAAAATATCTTAATATCTTACAAATTGGAGTAAAATTGAATTAAATCTTTCAAAATTCATAAATAAATATTTCGGTATCACTTACAATTAGTAAAAATAATTTTTCAATCCTTTGAAATCTAACAAGATCACTCTTAATTCTTTAAAATCCATAAACATCCCTTAAAATCTCAAGATCTTCTAAATTTCATTCTAATTCAATAAAATCCATCATAATTCGTCAAAAAATATTTCGGTATCACTTAAAATTCTTTAAAATCCTTTTAAATCATTTGAAATTTTATAAAACATCTCCAGATCTTCAAAATCCCATTAAAAGCACCGAAAGTCATTCAAAATTTTGTGAAAATACTTAGATATTTTTCGAAGTCCTTATAAAAAGTCCATGAATTTTTTAAAGTATTTAAAAATATCTTTAAATCCCTTAAAATTTTTTAAGATCTTCTAAATTGCATTAAAATTCAATGAAATCTTTTAAATTTCGTAAATAAGTATTTCGCTTTCACTTACAATTCTTAAAAATCATTTTAAATTCTTTGAAATACACGAAGATCACTCTTAATTCCTTAAAATCCATGAAAATCCCTTAAAATCCTTCAAAATTCGGAATCTTTAAAATCTACTTCATTATATCTTAAAGCTCTTAAAAATCCTCCTGAATCCTTTTGAATCTGGGAAGATCACTCCTAATTCCTTAAAATCTATAAAAATCCCTTAAACTCCTTTGGAATCCTATTAAACATCTTCAGACCTTCGAAATCTCAAAAAATCCTGAAAACATGTGATATCTTTAAAATTCTCAAAAGATTTAAAAATTCTTGAAAATACTTCAATATCTTTGAAAATCCAAAAAAATGTCGTGCAATCCTTTCGAAATATTCAATAATTTCTTAAAATCGTTTCAAAAATCTTCAGATGTTACAAATTCGATTAAAATTCAATAAAATCCTTCAAAATTCGTAATTAAATATTTCGCAATCTCTTACAAATCTTAAAAATCATTTTAAATCCTTTGAACTCTACCAAGATCACTTATAATTACTTAAAATCCATAAAAATCCCTTAAAGTCCTTCAAAAATCGGTATTTTAAAAATCCTCGAAAATTCTTTACAATTCGTAAAAGAATACTTCGGTATCTCTTAATATTCTTAAAAATCCTCTTGAATCCTTTGAAATTCGATTAGGTCACATTTAATCCCCTGAAATCTTTAAAAACTCGTTGAAATACTTAAATATCTTTGAAAATCCAAAAAAATCTCATGCATTCTTTTGAAAAATTAAAAAATCTCTTAAAATCTTCCAGATTCTATTAAAATTCAATAAAATCCTTCAAAATTCGTAAAGAATATTTTTGTATCTTTAAAAAATCCTAAAAATTCCTTTAAATCCTTCGAAACTTGGGAAGCTCAATCTTAATTCTTTAAAATCCCGAAAAATCCATTAAAACCGTTTTTTATGATGGATCTTTTTAAAACGTTTCCGTACACCTACCTCTAAATATAATTTTTTTTAATCGATTTATTTTTGTGGGAATTCAAACAAATTTTCGGGCAGAATTCCTAAAAATTCGAAAAAAAAATATGTTGGAGCACCAAATTAATTTTTAATCAAAGTGACGAATTTTCAACCGAAATATGAATTTTTGCCAAAATAGTGGAATTTTCAACCCAAAAGATGAATTTTCTACCTAAAAATGCAAATTTATAACTAAATAATTTTATCAAGTGAAGAAATTAATTCTGAACAAAATAATTCAATGATAAACCCAAAAGATAAATTTTCTACCAAAAAGGTAATAAAAAATAAATCAAAAAAATAAAAAATAAAATAAAAAAGGTAAAGAACCAAAAAGAAGAATAGTTGAATTTGCAGTCAGGAACGTGAATTGTAAAGAAAAAAAACGAGTTTTCAGCCAAATTAATTAATTTTTAACAAAATATATATATTTTTAAGCAAAAATGGAATAGTCACAGCTTAAGATAAAAAATTAATTTTTGACTAAAAAGAAACTAATTTTCAGCTAACAAAATTAATTTTTAATCATAGTAATGAACTTTTAACCAAATTTTCGAATTTTTAACCCAAAAAAATAATTATATATAAAAAACGAAATTTTAACTAAATATTTTTTCCACCAAAGAAATAAATTTTTAACAAAAAATTAAATAGCTAAATTTCCTGAAAAGCAGAAAAAATGTTAACGCAAAAATTACATTACTATTGAAAAAAGTAATTTAAAAAAAAGGATATTTAAACTGTATTTTCAATTAAAAATATAAATTTACTACCAAAAATAAAATATTTACATTTCCAAACAATTAGGAAATTAATTTTCAACAAAATAGTTATATTTTTAACCACAGAAATTAATTTTTAACGTTAAAGATGAAGCTCCAACTGATTTTTATTTTAAAAATATATTATTTCTACTGAAAAAGATGAACTTTTAAATCAAAAAGACAAATTTTTAGATAAAATAGTTGTTATCTAAAAAAGATGTCTTTTTAAAAAAATAGTTAAATTTTAAACCAAATAATATATTTTATAACTAAAAAGATAAAATACAGCAGTAAGTTACCTCTAAATATAATTTTTTTAAATTAATTTGTTTTTGTGTGGATTTGAACAAATTCCTGGGCAGTATTCGCAAAAATTCGAAGTTCACTATTCCAGATCAAAATATGAATTTTGTAACAAAAAATAAGTTTCTAAGAAAAAATTGAATTTTCAATCCGAAATGGCGCATTTTTTTAACCAAAAAGGATTTTAAGCTAAACTTTCATCCAGAAAAGAGTTCAGTTGATTTTTAACTACAATATATAAATTTTAAACAGCAAGCAAATTTTCTACGAAATAGTTAAATTGTCAACAAAACAAAAAAAAATTTTAAACAAAAAATATGACTTTTTAAAAAAACGTTGAGTTTACAACAAAATAATTGCTTTTTTATCCAAGAAAAATGAAAATTCTAATAAAACAGGTGAATTTTTAAATTAAAAAGACAAATTTTCAAAAAAGTGTGAAGTTTTTATCCAAACAGACTTTAATTTGCTTTTCAAGACAAAAAATATACTTCTACTGAAAAAAGCTGAACTTTTAAATCAAAAAGGAACATTTTTAGATAAAATAGTTGTCATCGAAAGAAGATTTCAGTTGACTTATCAGCAATAAAATATGAATTTTAAACAGAAAAAAAGAGCTGAATTTTAATCCCAAAAAAACCTATTTTTATCCAAACCGTCAAATCTGCAAACAAAAAAGATGTCTTTTTAAAAAAATTGTCAAATTTTAAACGAAATAATATAATTTATAACTTAAAAGATAAATTGCAGTATATTTTTTTTACGAATAAAAAAAATAGTATATGAGAAAGTTTATACTAATAATTAGATATTTAAATAATTTATTAAATAATTTATTATTTTTTTCAGCAATTATCTCATAGAATAGAGTTATAAACTTAAGAAGTTTAAAAAAAGTCTACTTTCTGTCTAATTTTCAATTAGAGGTAGGCAATAGTTCAATCATGTTAACAATAATAATTGTTTAAACAATTTATTAATAATGTTAACGATTTTCTCTCAGAAAGATGCTACAAAATTGCAGTTAAAAAACGTACTACTTGCCCCATTTTAAATTTAAATGAGTTACATAATTAATTAGAGTCGAAAAATTAAATTGTTTAAACAGTTTATTATTATAAATAATATTTCATTTGTACCTTGTTAGAAATATGCAATTTCTTATGAAACTTCTGGCTTTTTAATCAGTTTTCAATTGGAGTGAAGTAAGAATTAATTCAACTGAACAAAAACTATTATTTAAACAATTTATTATTATTGTTATTAAAATTTTCTTTTTTAGTGGTAAAATGTTGCATTTTTGCGGAAATTCTCTCATTTCTTTCCTTGTTTAACTTAGTAAGGTAATAATTAATTAAAGTTAATAAAAAATTTTTTTTAACAAGTTAACATTGTTTATAAGTATATTCTCTAAGATAAGTTTTAAATAATATTCTTAAAAAATCTTCTTGAATCCTTTGAAATTTGATTAGGTCGCATTTAATCCCTTGAAATCCATAAAAATCCCTTAAAATCCTTTGGAATCCTATTAAAATTTTTTTCGAAATATTTAAAAATCTCTTAAAATCGTTTGAAAAATCTTCAGATCTTACAAATTCGATTAAAATTCAAAGAAATTCTTCAACATTCGTAAAGAAATTCTGCGGTTATCTTAAAAATCATTTTGAATCTTTCGAAGTTCACCAAGATCACTCTTATTCTTTAAAACCCATCAAAATTCCTTAAAATCTCTTAAGATCTTCTAAATTTTATAATAATTTTATACATTTCATAATAAATCGTAAAAAAATATTTCGCTATCACTTACAATTCTTAAAACTCATTTTAAATCCTTTGAAATCTACCAAGGTCACTCTTAATTCCTTAAAATCCATAAAAATTCCTTAAAATTCTTTGCAATCTTATAAAAGATCTTTAGAATTTTTAAATCCTATTAAAATCCCCTGAAATCCTTTAAAAATCTGTATCTTTAAAATCCTCGAAAATTCTTTACAATTCGTAAAAGAATACTTCGGTATCTCTTAATATTCTTTAAAATCCTCTTGAATCCTTTGAAATTCGATTAGGTCATATGTAATCCATTGAAATCCATCAAAATCCCTTAAAGTCCTTTGGAATCCTATCAAATATCTTCAGATCTTCGAAATCTCAATTAAATCCCCTAAAATCCTTAGAAACTCGTTAAAATACTTAAATATCTTTTAAAATCAAAAAATCTTATGCATTCTTTTCAAATATTAAGAAATCTCTTAAAATCGTTTAAAATCTCTTAAAATCTTCCAGATTCTATTAAAATTCAATAAAAATTTTCAAAATTCGTAAAGAATATTTCTGTATCTTTAAAAAATCCTAAAAATTCCTTTAAATCCTTCGAAACTCACTCTTTTATTATTATTATTATTACACCATTAAGCCGTTTCCCTTTCGGGGTAGGCGTGACTCACTCGGTAGGGAGGGGAG
>JAAAKG020000025.1:1222761-1254366 GCA_010014905.2 Druon quercuslanigerum
GTACACTCCTCCAATTCACTCACCTCAAATTTCACCACAATTATCGAAACTCTCAGCAACCACAATTCCCGCTACTTCACACTTTCATACCGGAAATTCTGGAAATTCCGGAAATTCATCCTTTTTTTGTATTAATTTTATCTTTTTTGATTGAATAATAAACTTTTGACACATTTTGTGGGAAATTTACCTTTTTATTTTAAAAATGAAACTATTTTGTTACAAATTTAATTATTTTATTAAAAATTCTATTGTCTTGTTAAAAAGCCTTCTTTTATATTAGAAAAGACCTTTTTGCTGAACCCTTTAACGGCCAAGCCTTAATCTCGTTAAATAAAACTTTTTAATTTTCTCGGTTTCTATTGAGTGTACGATAACTGAAAACCACCATACGAGATACGAAATAGTCCATTTTGTTTTATTGCATACCTTAATTATACAAAATTCTAAGCTCGTTACCTGAAATATAGTAAAATCGAAAATATAACATGATGCTCAGCTGCAACGTTGGCCCTTAAAGAGTTAAAATAAATTAATAAATTTGAAAATATCAAATTTGTATTAGAAAAACTGTTGTATTCCGTTTATAAAAGGTTTTTTAATAACATTATTACAGGATAAAAATGCTGGTATTAGAATACGTATGATCAATTACTTTAAAAATGAAGTTTTCGGACACCCTGCCTAATTCTACTAACAACAACTAGCAAAACATTTCTGTCAACTTAAAATTTCGTACAGTAATATGGGGGGGGGGTAGAAATATTTTGTTACGATTTGTTACCTAATCAAAACAAAACATCAGAACAAGTTTTAAAATTTATAAAATTTAAATCAGAAAATCAAATTTAAAATCCTATTTAACGTTCAATAATCTTCTTAATGTGAAAAATTCCTGAAAATATAGAGGCAATAATCTAACGAAAAAATTTGGACAACTACCATAAAATGTTTCTATTGCAATCTAAAAAAAAACAACAAAGAAAAAAACTTATTTTTCTCCCTAAAAGAGAAAAGAAGAAATTCGTTTTCCCTTTAGACAAAAATAAAAAAGGGGAAAGAAAAATGAGAAGGTAAGCAACCAAATCCCTTTCCTTTTCTTCTTTTTTTATTTCGTCTTTTACATTTTTATAATTATCAAATCACAATAAAAAAACATTTGGAAAACATAATCACCAACGTTTTGGCACTCATACAGCACCCTTATCAAGGGAAAAAATAAAATAAAAATAACATTTTTAGGAAGCAGGAACAGCTGAACCACGATTATCTCTTCCTGGCACAGAAATGACCTCCAATCCAAGTCAGCTAAATTAATATTTAGGAAATTTAAATGAGATTAAAATAAAATTTTAAATCCTATTTAAAGTCAAATAATCAAGTTGATGTGAAACATTTCTAAAAATAAAGCCAAGAATCTAACGACAAAATTTGAACAACCACCATAAATGTTCGTATTGCAATCTGAGAAAAACTTTATTTTTCCCCATAAAAAAGAATATAAACAAATTAGTTTTCCTTTTGGACAAAAATAAAAAAGAGCAGAAAGAAAAGATTGGTTGCCTTCTCATTTTTATTTTCCCTTCTTTATTTTTTCCAGAGGGAAAAGGCAGATGACTATTCCGCGCCAGCTACCTGTATGCCGTTCCCCCACTACTACTGGAAAAGGCCCCCGCTGACCAAGCTCATTGGCAGCAGCTTGACGGAATGAGGGGAAGCCGCGTAGTGGGAAACAGTACACAGGTAGCTGGGACACAATTGACCACCGCCCTCTTTTTCACAATGCAGTAGGAACATTTTATCGTGGTTTTTAACATTTGTCGTTAAATTCTTGGCTTTATTTTTAGGAATTCTTGACAAGAACAAGTTGGATTCTACTTAGAACACAAATCCCACCAGATGTTTAGGCCATTGTCTCCTAATGCCTTAAAAAGCAACCATTCAACAAAATCACATCTCATCAATTCCTCCGGCATCCTGATACCCTGGCGTCAAACTTAGCTCATCCCATCATAAAATCTCCACAGATAACCCAGGGCTGTGTTATGAATTCTTTAAAAAAAAAATCTTGCCGGATCTTCCAAAGTTGAAAGCTTTACGGGGATCAAAGCTCTTGGTCCACACGCAAGGGGGATGAAAGGGGGTGGATCAAGGGCCTTAGTTTGAATCCTCAGAGTCGCTCTTGACTCTTGAGAAGAAGCGAATATGAGACGGGCTTTTTCGCGAAGTGAGCTTCATTGAGGGTAGTTGGGTGAATTTGGGTGGTGGGTTAGATTGGAAGTGAAGAGGGGTTGGACTTGGCGTTTAAGGGATGAGGGGGAGGGGGGCAAAGAAAGCATCCGAGAAAGTGAGGCAGAATATAAAGCAGCAGTCGAAGAATCAGTGGGTGTGGGGCATGAGGCTGAGTGTCTTCCATAACCAGAAGAGAGACCCCCTGCCGCCTATTCAAACCGCGCTTGAGTTATGGCCGTGGATAATCTCTAAATATATTTATTTTGAATTTGTACACAGCCCGGTTTATTTCTTCTTTTTTCTCCCATTCACGCTCTTCAGGACCCCTTATCTTTTTTCTGGCGCTCTTCGCTTCTAGTTATGGGATTACAAATGAGACGCTCTAAAAAGAAATCTTAAGAAAGTTCGACTCGACTCTAACTCCCCGTTATGAAATTTAAGGGCATGTCATTTTCGGGTGATTTAAGTCAAAAGAGAATGTGTATATCTAAATTTAGGTTGTTGGATGTCCTGGTTTATATTTTGTGGGAAATTATGTATTGGTACATTTTGTTTCATTGCCGTTGGGGAACGCTCATTAACTCCGTAGCAATTAATTTTGACCCCCCCCCCTTCCCCCTCCCACCTTATTTCGCAGGATTTTTTATTTTTTTTTCACGCGTGTCAAGCAGTTATCATTTATTTTGACTGTAAAAGGGATTTAAAAAGATTTTAATGGATTTTAAACGTATTCAAAAGATTGCGGGACGGTTCAGATTTCAAATGATTTCAAACAATTTCCCGAAATTACAAAATTTGTAGGGACTTTCAGGAGAATTTTGAGAGATTATAAGAGATTTATAAATATTTTAATACAAGGCAAGAGATTTTTAGGGACTTTTAAATCAAAAAAGACTTCAGAAATAAATTAATTAGCACCATAATACGAATTTTTAACAATTGAATTTTCAAACAAAAAGAATTACTTTTAAGTAAAAAGACCAATTTTAAAAAAAGAGTTGAATTTTTCATCCAAAAGGATTTCAATTGACTTTCTACCACAAAAAATTAATTTTCCACGAAACTGATGCATTTTTACCAAACAAAGATGAAATTTCAAAACAAGAAAATTTTTTTTTACCAACATAGGGGAATTTTAAACTAAAAAGGTCAATCCTAAAAAAATAAAAGTTACATTTTCACTTCAAAAATTAATTTTAAACCAATAGTTAAAGTTTTAAACCTAGAGATGAACTTTTAACTGAGAATATAAATTTTCGAAAAAATGTCTTCTTAACAAAGTGATTTAACAAAATCTTTTAAACAAAATAGTAGAATAATCAAGCAAAGAAGAATATTTTTTAACCCAAAACTTGCATTTTCATAAAAAATGAGATTTCTACTAAAACAGATGAATGTTTTAATCAAAAAGATAAATTTTCAAGAAAATAGATGAATTTTTTGTTATAAATGATTTCAGTTGAATTTTCAATATCAAAATTTAAAATTTGACATTTTGACAAAAAATATGTTTCTACGAAAAAATTAAATTATTAATAAAAAAAAAAATTCAACTAAAAAGGATGACTTTTTAACAAATTTGTTGAATTTTCACCCAAAAAGTTACATTTTCTTCCAAGAAAAATGTAATTTCTCCTAAATTATGTGAATTTTAAAATAAAAAGGACAAACTTTACAAAAAGATTTGAACTTTCAAACTAACAACTGCATTTTTTTCAAGAAAGATGAAATTTCTTCTTGAAAAGTTGCATTTTTGTTCAAGAAAAATGAAAATTCTACTAAACAGGTGAATTTTTTATTTAAAAAGAAAAATTAAAAAGAAAAGTATTTACATTCAAAAAAGACTTCAGAAAGAAAATAATTAGGAACATAATATGAATTGTTAACGAAAGTAATTTTCTACAAAAAGAGTTGAATTTTCAACCCAAAAATACGAATTTGTAAGAAAACAATGGAATTTTTAGACAAAAACAATGATTTTTAAGTCAAAAAGACAAATTTTTCTCAAAAAGTTGAATTTTTAACCAAAAAGATTTCAATTGACTTTTTATCACAAAAATAAATATTAAAAAAAAAAAGGAATTTTCTAGGAAAAAGTTTAATTTTTAAAGAAAAAGTTGCATTTTCTTCAAGAATGTTGCAATAGATATTCCTACTAAAAAAGATGAAGTTTTAAATCAAAAAGACAAATTTTCAAAAAAAAAAAAATGTTTTTTCCAAAAAATATTTCGGTTGACTTATCAGCAATAAAATATGGAACCTGAAAATTATCTTTATAGATATCAATTGTAATATTTGGTTGAAAATTTAACAATTTTCTTCAAAAAGACATTCTTTTTGGTTGAAAATTCAACTATTTTCTTAACAATTCGTCTTTTCGGGTAAAAAAATTCAAAACACTTTTAGTAGAACATTAATCTTTTGTTAAAAATTCATATACTGTTGCTGATTATTTTCTTGCTAAAATCTTTTTTTTTTATGAAAGCACTGTTTTTAATTTTACTTTTTGATTTAAAAATTCAATCTTTTTTATTAAAAAATGTATAAGTTATAGTAGAAATTTAATTTATTTTTCATGAAAATGCAATATATTGGTTAAAATTTTTCTTATTTGCTTGAGTTTTCAACTATTTTGTTTGAAAGATTTAGTTGAATCACTTTGCTAAAAAATCTTTTTTTTTGTCAAAGATTTCTATTTTTATTTAAAAATTCATCTCTTTGGTTTAAAGTTTTACCATTTTGTTGAAAATTAATTTTTTTTATTTAAAAATTCAACTTAACTACTTTGAAATTCCTTTTTTTGTTTAAAGTTAATTTTTTAACTGATAATGTGACTATTCTATTTTTTTGAGATTTTTAGTTGAAAAGCCTTCTCTTTTGGTAAAAAAAATAATTTTTTAGTTTTATATTTAATTTTTTTTGTACAAATGCTTCAGTTTTGTGGAAAATGAATTTTTTTGCAGAAGTCTTATTTTCTGTTTAAAAATTCAATTTTTGTATAGAAAATTCTTCTTTTGTCTTGAAGGTTTAAAAATGTAGATAAACTAATATTTCTTTCTTGAGTAAAAAATCTTAATTTGTTGAAAATTCTTCTTTTTGGTTTTAAAATTCTTTTTTTATATGAAGTTAATCTTTCTTGATTGAAATATATACTATGCCACTTTTTGTGGGGAATTTACCTTTTTATTTTAAAAATTAAAATATTATGTTAAAAATTCAATCATTTTGTTAAAAATTCTAGTAAAAGTTCTCGTCGAAATTTATTTCTTGTTCAAAAGTTTATATTTTAATTTTAAAAAGTCAACTGCAATATTTTTCAACAGAAATCTAACCATTTTTTTTTTAATTCAATCTTTTTTATTAAAAAATGTATATGTTATAGTAGAAATATAATTTATTTTTTATCAAAATGCAATCTTTTGGTTAAAACTTTTCTTCTTTGCTTGAGTTTTCAACTATTTTGTTTGAAAGATTTAGTTGAATCACTTTGCTAAAAAATCTTTTTTTTTAAGATTTCTATTTTTATTTAAAAATTCATCTCTTTGGTTTAGATTTTAACTATTTTGTAAAAAATTAATTTTTTTAAATTAAAAATTCAACTAAACTACATTGAAATTCCTTTTTTTGTTTAAAGTTAATTTTTTAACTGATAATGTGACTATTCTACTTTTTTTGAGATTTTTGGTTGAAAAGTCTTCTTTTTTGGTAAAAAAAATTCTTTAGTTTAAAATTTTATTTATTTTGTACAAATGCTTCAGTTTTGTGAAAAATGAATTTTTTTTCAGAAGTTATATTTTTCGTTTGAAAATTCAATTTTTGTATAGAAAATTCGTCTTTTGGCTTGAAGGTTTAACAATTTAGATAAACTAGTATCAATTTAATGTTTTTTGATTGAAATATAAACTATGACACTTTGTGGTGAATTTACCTTTTGATTTAAAAAATTAAACTATCATCTTACAAATTTATTTATCTTCTTAAAAATTCTAGTTTTTTGTTAAAAAGCCTTCTTTTATATTAGAAAATACCTTTTTTGCTTAACCCTTTAACGGTCAAACCGTGATCTCGTTAAATAAAATTTTATAACTTTCTCGGTTTCTGTTGAATGTAGGATAACTGAAAATCACCATACGAGATACGAAATAGTCCATTTTGATCCAATGGATGCCTTGATTTTATGGAATTCTAAGTTCGTTACCAGAAATTTAGCAAAATCGAGTTTACAAAAGTTTTGAAAACTTTCAGGATCATTTCAAAAGATTATAAAAAATTTGAAAATATTTTAATACAAGTCAAGAGATTTTAAGGGATTTAATATTATGTCAATAGCTACCGAAATATACAAGAAATGTTTAAGATTTTAAAGAATTTTAAGAATTCCCGAAGTATTGTCATAAATTTTAAATGATTTTCGGATAAATTCATCGGAATTTGAAGATCGAATAGGACTTTCTAAGATTTCAACGAATTTTAAAGACCTTTCAGGAAGCCCAGTTACACAAACTCTATCACCTCCTGTACCGCTTTTCCTTTCCACTGCCACTCGCCTGCCTTATCTCTCCCACCTCCTTTCATGAACATCATAACCTTCGACTTATCTGCATTTAACTCTAACCTTTTTTTGTCCAAGTATCTTCTCAACCTTTTCATCAACTCCTTTTAAGCGTCTTCGCTCTTTGCTAGCAGCACTATGTCCTCTGTATATGCGAGTGACCATATTCTTACTCCTCCTACCCTAACTTCTTCTACCACTCCCGAGGCTAGCTTACTTTTCATATCTGCTATTAAAATTGCAAAAAGCGTTGGTTAATTGATCACCCTTGCCTCAACCTCTTATCTATCCAGAAGCCTTCAGAGATTCCCTTCCCTCCTCTTACCCTATCTTTTGCCTCCTCATATACCTCCCTTACCTTCTCGATAAGGTTCTTTTCTATCAAGAGTGGCTCTTTTTTGTTGCAGCTCCTATAGAACCAAAAATCGGTTCTAAGAAAAACCCTACACTGAAAGAAGTGTTTAGTGTACACTACTATGTCATTAGTTACAGCTACTGTACCGTTTAGTAAAATATGAACGGACTAGATATTTTGTGGAATCCACTAAACGTCCGTTTAGTCAGCTCTATTAGATAGCGTTAAGTAGCCTCTACTGAACGATTCGTAGTGAGCATTAGCCCTGTTTAGTTTTAGTAGGTCCCATGTAAGCTTTGCTGATTATACTATCCCTGTTTAGTAGCCTCTACTGAACGATCCGTAATACGCACTAATCCTGTTTAGTAGGTTCCACTGAACGCATTTTCATTTATAATAATTCTGTTTCGTAATATTATTAATCCAGCTTACTGTCTAGTAGCTTCTACCACACGATCAATGAATTTTACTAGTAAAAGAAGTGGTAAATAATAAGCACAGGGTTGTAGAAAAAGAACAGGATGGAAGTTTCGACTATTGTTTTATTAAGATACTTTAATTCATATTTACGTGAATCAAATTGTACATTAATTATTATTCATTAATTTAATATTTCATATTTATACTATATTACACATCATGTCTCAGCATGGGTTACATTGCAGAAGAGAGGCGTCATCTCTGTTTTGGCTGAAAAACTCTTTTTCGGTAACAAACTATTAGGACCTTTAATTGACCGATAAATGAAACGATTAGCGAGGCAAAAGGTTAAAGCCAGGGATTGGACCAACATTATTTCTGTGACTAGTCTCAGGGATGCTTTTCTGTTCCCGCATGAATCATGAAGTCGGATATCGTGACAAACCCATGTTTGAAACATCTTAGTAACAAAAGTAAAAATAATTTTAAACTTTTGCCTCGTCAGATCATTTCATTTATCGTTTAATTAAAGATTCTAATAGTATGTTATCAAAAAACAAAAAATTCCAGACAAAAGAGAGGTGACGCTCTTATTCTGCAATTGCTCCAAAGCATACAAGACTGAATATGTAAGTAATCAAATGGTACCCACCCTGGAGCAATTCGATGTACTCTTTGAATTTTCAACTTTTCATAACGTTTTCGATAGTTGCAAAGATCATTTTCAAGAAAACTCAGTTGTTAAAAGCACAATACAGACACAGAAAAACAATTATTGCAGCCCGAGATCTCTCAGTGTGCGGCGTGATGCACAGATCACAGATCAATGAAAATCAAGATGGAGTCTGTTAGTATTCGACCAAAGCGGTAGTAGATGGTTCTACATGATTTTTCCGTTTAGTAGCTCCGACTAACCAGATAGTCAGAGGTTGTACTGTTCTATATAGTGGCATTTACTAAACGGAACCAAACGGCGTTTAGTATTTGACACGAAATGCATAGTATGATATACGAAACGATCGTCTACTTAACGGATATAGTACGAATGACTAAATGAGTTCTCTCAGTGTAGTTTTTTTATGTGTGAGTAAAAAAGCCTATGTTGATCAGGTTTGTATCTAAAAGAAAGAAATCTCGAATCAAGGGTTTCGAAAATGTTAGGGAAGAGTTCGAAGATGACAGTGGAAGAAGTGAAATTATTTCCGGAAAAAAGTTTGGATTTCGAGTTCTGGAAATGGAATAGGGACAGAATCAGAAGTCGACGAGGTGAGGGTGGAAGCCGCCGAAGCTAGAATAGAAACAGAGAACACGCAAGTCTGATCTGCTCGTGAACGTGGAAATCCCTCGTGGCAGCCTTGGGGTTCCGAAACATCAGCGTGATTGCGTTCCTCGAGCGAAGGGATTCCATTACCGGGGTGAACGGGTATCCTCGTCCTTAAGCCCCCCCCCCCCAAACGTGCCAAACGCCCCTCCGATTCACACATATACATACCGGCGAACTCGGACATGTAATCCGATATCTACGGAACCCCTGTCCACTGATGTCTTATCAGATGCACGTGCACATATTTCAGCCAGCATGGAAAACGCGATTTCACCAGGACTGGGAAAATTGTTATTCTGCAAATGTTGAGTCTGCTGAGTAAACAGATATGAAAAACTTTTTGTGACTTAGAGTATCATCCGGAAGTAAAAGGACATCTAAAACACTAGCGATTAAAAATATGAACTCACTTCTAGCTGGATATCTAAGCAACAAAAGAAGATATAACAACTAATAAAAAACATTTAATAGCTTGGGGATCATTCCTAAGCTAAGTAACCAATTTTTGGTAATGTTTCCCCCCACCCCTGAGAGGAAGGTAGCCTTTAGGTAAACTCAGAAAAATGTTTGTTTGACCCTATATCAAAGATAGAATTTCTTTGAATTAAATAAAATTTTGTTTGAGTTAAATAATACAATTTTTTAATCAAATCAATTTTATTGGAAGCGAACAAATAGTTTTTTAAGTCAATACAATATTTGTTTGACTCCATATCAAAGAAAGAATTTGTTTGATTCAAACCGAGGGATAAAGTATTAACTTCGGTAATTAATCAACAATTAAAAGAAAAAAGTGATTTGCACATAAGTGTTGAAATGCGCCTTATTAAATTTTTATGCTAAAGAAAGGTAAATTTTTAACCAAAGCAGTTAAATTATCAAATGAAAGATATGAATTTTGCATAAAAATTTAACTTTACACCAAAAAAGACGAATTTTCAACAAAATACAAGAACTCTTAACGCAAAAGTTAAGTTTTCAATTAAACTAGATTATTTAAAAAAAAACAGAAAAACGAATTTTTTACTAAATATTTTAACTTTAACAAAAAGTTGAATCTGCACTTGAAAAGAATCATTTTCGATCAAAGATGGGATAGGGAAATTTTCAATTACCAAAGTAATTTAAAAAAAAAATAAATAAATAAAGTTGTAACAAAACAGTTTAACTTCCAACCAGAGATGAATTTTTAACTAAAATTTTGATTTGACAAGCAAAAAATGGATTTTTAACAAATTGTGAACCTATTTTGTTAAATTTAAAAAAAGATGAATTTTCATACAAGAAGATTAATTTTTTACCGAAACAAACGACTTTTAAACAAAATTCAAAATTTCCCTACCAAAAAGGTTAATTTTTAAGAGAATTTTTTTCTAATTGTTAAGAAAATAGTTCTTTTTTAAAACATATTTATTAGGTTAATAACTAAACCTATTAATTATTACCATAAAAAGGGTAATTTTCTACCGAAAAAAAAGATTCTTCACAAACTTCAGAAATTGTCAACCAAAAAGTTGAATTTTCGACAAAAAGATGAATTTTTAAACTAAAAGATTAATTTCCTACCAAAAAAAGACAAATTTTTAATAAAGTTCAAAAATTCTTGACCACGAAAAAGACGAATTTTCAATAAAATTCAAGAGTACTTAACCAAAAAGTTGAATCTTTAAGAAGATTGTTTTTTTTTCAATTTTTAAGAAAGTATTTCAATTCTAAAACATATTTGTTAAATTTTTAACTGAAAAGATAAATGTTCAAACAAGAAGATTAATTTTCTACTGAAAAAAATTTTTTTATCAAAACCCTATCCTTCTCTACCCAAAAGGTAAATTTTCCATTAAAAGAAATGAATTGGTAAACAAAAATTAATATGTTATCAAAAATAAATTTGTAAAATAAAATTCTAGAATTCTTAAACAAAAAGTTGGATTTTCGAATTAAAAAGGGGAATTTTGAACAAAAATTAAATTACTATCAAGAATGACAAATTTTCAATCAATTTCAAGAATTCTACAACAAAAATGCTTATTATTCAACTAAAAAAGATAAATTTGTTAAGGAAAAGTTTAATTTACTAAATTAAACAACGAATTTTTAATAAAATTCAAGAATTATAAACCAAAAAGTTAAATTTAAAAAAAAAGAAAGATTGTTTTTATTTTTTTAGAAAGTAGTTCAACTTTAAATTCCATTTTTAAAATTTTTAACTAAAAACAATAATTTTCAAAGAAAAAGAATAATTTGCTATCGAAAAAAAATGTTTTAAATAAATTCAGGAACTCTCAACCCAAAAGTTGAATTTTCGAATTAAAAATGAGAATTTAAAACAAAAATTAAATTACTATCAAAAATGACAAATTTTCAATCAATTTCAAGAATTCTACAACAAAAATGCTTATTATTCAACTAAAAAAGATGAACTTATCAAAGAAAAGTTTAATTTACTAAAAAATCAACAAAATTTCAATAAAATTCAAGAATTCTAAACCAAAAAGTTGAATGTTAAAAAAAGAAAGATTGTTCTTACTTTTTAAGAAATTAGTTTAACATCGAACCACACTTGTTAAATTTCTAACTAAAAACATCAATTTTTAAACAAAAAGATTAATTTTTCACCGAAAAAAACTAAGTTTTTTAATAAATTCAAAAATTCTCAAACAAGAAGTTGAATTTTGGTCTAAAAAAGAAGAATCTTTAAACGAAAAGGTTAATTTACTACCAAAAAGACAAATTTTCAATAAAATTCCAGAATTCTTAGACGAAAAGTTGAATTTTCGAATTAAAAAGGAGAATTTTAAACAAAAATTAAATTACTATCATAAAAGACAAATTTTCAAACAAATTCAAGAATTTTTCAACAAAAATGCTTATTATTCAAATAAAAAAGATGAATTCTCAATCAAAAAGTTGAATTTAGAAAAAGAAAGATTGTTAAATTTTTAACTAAGAACATTAATTTTTAAACAAAAAGAATAATTTTCTTCCAAAAAAAACTAAGTTTTAAATAAATTCAAGAATTCTTAACCAAAAAGTTAAATTTTTGAATTAAAAAGGAGAATTTTAAACAAAAATTAAATTACTATCAAAAATTAAGAATTTTTCAATAAAATTCAAGAATTCTCCAGCAAAAAAGTCACTGCTCGACCATTGTTTTTCATCTTGAGCACACCTCCACATTTTTTATGATAATTCGAGAAACAGTCAACATTTTTACAGTTTCTTGGGCTCATTTGAAAGAGTAGATCTTAAAATTCTTTTTGCGTGATCAATAATTTTATTTTGTATTATTTTTCTAGGTCTTTTTAAAAGTTGAAAGCTGAACATTAAATATTGTTCCTTTGACGCGGAAATTAATCAGCTTTTTAAAGATTTTTTATAAATTTGTGTATATTTTTTAAGTCTAAAAATATCCTGCGATTCGATGTCTGACAAATCAGTCAAAAGTGTCTTTTCTAAGCAGCTGATCTGAATCGGTGATATAAATTTTCGGTTTGAGTGGCCCAATATTTGTGGATCTTTCAAGTAAATAAGCCAAATTTAAAAAATAAGTGGATTGGTTAAACTTTTAAGAAAAGAGATGAATTTTCAACTAAAATTAGGAATTTTCGGAAAAACGAATTTTCGAGCTAGAAGATTAATTTTGTGCCATAAAGACAAATTTTCAACAGAATACAAAAAAAATGCAATCGACACGTTAATTTTATAACAACGGAAAAACCAACAAAATAATTTTTTCAAAGTAGTTCAACTTTTAACAGAATAATCCAATTTTCAATAAAAAAATAATTTCATGACCAAAAATGTAATAATTGACATATCTATTTAAAAAATTCAGTTTTGGATAAAAAACGGATGACATTTTAACTAAAAAATATTTATTTTACTTTAAATAAAAAACAGTTAAATTTAACCAAAAAGATGAACTTAAAAGAAAAAATATTTATTTTCTACCAATAATGTTGAACTTTTAACAACATAAATGAAATGAATTTTTGACTAAGAAAGATAAGTTTTTAACCAAAATTGGAATAATTAATTTTTCAGGTAAACACATAGATTTTTAAAAAAGATAAATAAGTGCTCAACCAATTACTTGAATTTTCAAGCAAAAAACAAGAATTTTTAACAAAATACAGGAATTTTCCACCAAAGTGTTAAATTTTTAACTGAAAAATATTGACTTAAAAAAAGAAGTTTAAATTTAAGTTTAAGAAGTAGTTTAAGTTTTAACTATGTAGCTAGTTGTTTAATAAAAAAAAGTGTCTTCAAAAAAATACATATATTTTTTATTAATAAATTAAAATTTTAAATAAGAAAACATTCACGCAAAAGAACTAATTATTTTCAATAAAATTGTTAAATTTTCTTTCAATAAAGATAAATTTTCAAAAAAATGCATAAGATTTCATCCAAATAGCTTAATTTCCAACTAAAATCATAAATTATTGACATAAAAAAAGGAATTAAAAAAATTACTTTAGCTTTCAACCTTTTTTGTTTAAAACATTAATTATTACATTTTTCGTCGAGAATTGAACCATTTCTCTCAAAATTTAAACAAAAAGGATTTTAACTTAAAATAAAAAATAGTTGCGATTTCAACCCAAAAAATATTTTAATTTTAAATAAAAAAAAGAAAAATACAAATTTTCAATAAAATAGTAAGATCCTCAACCAAATAGTTGAATTTATAACTAAAAAACATGACTTTTTCCCAAAGATGGAATAGTTATAATTTCAATTAACAAAATTAAGTTTTTAATAAAAGATAATGAATTATGAACAAAATATTTAAATTTTCACAAGAGCATAAATTTTAGACTAAAATTATGAATCTTCAGCCAACAAAAATGAATGTTTAAGAAAGCATTTAATTTTTCTATCAAGTAAGTTTAAGTTTTTACTATGTAGCTAATTGTTTAATAAAAAAAAGTATTTTCAACAAAATACCTACATTTTTTATTATTTATTTGAATTTTTAAATAAGAAAATATTCTTACAAAATAACTATTAATTTTCAATAAAATAGTTAAATTTCCTACCAATAAAGATACATTTTTTAACAAAATGCATGAGATTTCATCCAAATAGCTTAATTTTCAACTAAAATGATAAATATTTAACATAAAAAAAGGAATTCAAAAAATTACTTTAGCTTTTAACCAGGTAGTTGAATTTTGAAACAAATAGATGAATTCTCAAGGAAAAATGGAATAATTAATATTTCAAACAAAAAAGGTTTTAATTTAAATTTTAAAAAATAGTTTGTATTTCAACCTAAAAATTTTTTTAATTTAAATTAAAAAAAAGTAAAATACAACAGAAAAGTACAAATTTTAAAGAAAATAGTAAAATCCTCAAACAAATAGTTGAATTTATAACTAAAAAACATGATTTCTTAACCAAAGATGGAATAGTTATAATTTCAATTAACAAAATTAAATTTTCACAAAAGCATAACTTTTAGATTAAGATTATAAATCTTTATCAAAAAAATGAATTTTCAACAAAGTAGTTCAACTCTCAACCCAGTAGTTGAATTTGAATTAAAAAATAAATATTCCTAACCAAAAATACAATATTTGGTATCTTTACCAAAAAATATTTTTATTTTAAATTATAAATGGTTGAATTTAACCAAAAAGATTAATTTTGAATCAAGAAGATTTATTTTATATGAAGAAAGCCGAATTGTAACAATTAGTATCATCCGCTGATCGAATTAGTACTTTTGAATTATGTTAAATGTAATTTTTCCTTTCTAGACTGCAGTAAGTAAATTTGACTAATAAAATCAGTCATTTTGATTTATCTAGGCGTTGAAATCCAATGTGCTAATGGGTTATTTATAATTAGTTTCTTAATTTATTAAAATCAAAATCAGTCTTTCATGCGACTATTTGCTTTATAGAGCAATTTTGACTGATTCATTTGCTTACTCAACTTTTTTGTGAGTAGATATAATAATTCTGATATTAAAGTTTTTTAATTTAAATAATTTAAAAATAGGATTGAGAAAAGCTTTATGTTTTTTAAGTCTTTGAAAATAATACTCTAAAGTTGACCGTTTTCTAGATTAAATAACAATGAAAATAAAGAAATACATTTTTAATTATTTACAGCGAATCTTCAAATTAAAATTTAAAATAAATTTAAAATATACATTTGCAGGCTCTAAATTTCAAATATTAATAATTACCCTAAATTTGGTACAGTTTTAATTACAAAAGTTTTCTAAATTATAAATTAAACTTAAAAATTAATTATAGCATCTTCTTCGAAGATTATATAGCTATGCAAAATTAAAAAATGCACTGTTATATTATAATATTTTTTTATTTTATGGCTAAGTTTGGTTTAATGGCAATTTCAATAATTTGTAATTTAAAATAGTCTTGATGCGCTTAATAAAAATAATTATAAGAAATTTGCTGCTACATAAATTATTTACATAAATTAATATTATCAAAATTTCTTTTTTTTTCATTGAATTTTGTCTCCACAATAAGCTAAAGATTGATTAAATTCCAAATTTTTTTTTTAAATAAAATTCTCATCAGATACAAGAAAAGCTATATGATACATTTTTTCGACATTTTTTTGGAATCCCAGCTCAATTATTTTCTATTTATTCTATACATATTGCTACAACTCTCTAAATATAAAGAGACAACTCTAAGGATCTGATTTTAACTTTCCCTGGAGAAAACTGAAAATACCAGGTAAAATGAAAAATGTTCCATTTGTCCTTGAAAGAGATTTTGAGATGTACTGCAATTATGCCAACAAGAATTTCGACGGACCACCCATCTATCAGACGTCTGATCTACATTTACATTAGCATAAAGTCGAAGAAAGATGTCGCGTGGGATACTAAAGTGATAACCCAAATGGATAAGTTGCATTCTATAGGGTTGGCGCCCGGAAATAATTATCTGTGCAAAAACATAAAATAAGCATTTCATTCTTCAAAACCCTGTCTCGCAGACCACAAGGTCTTCCTTTTATTATGTCGAGCATACAATGCTTACAATATATTCATTTGTGTCATTCAAATTACACAAATTTCAAATCGTACATAAATTTAAAAAACAACAATATTATAAATTACGTATGCTCAATGTTCATTATTCTTGTCACACATTTATATGTTTGGACATCTACTTATAAGATTTCAACAATTTGGTTTCATCCTAAGCACTGAGGAATCAAAATTTCCAGGAAATTAATAACGTTCATCACCATGTATTCAAGATGACAATACAAGATCAATCATGAACTGAGGAATCTCTATTGCCGATCTCAACAAATTCTTACGTCCGCGTTGCTCCATTCTAAAATACAAAGAAGCCGATCAGATTTATCAAAGCCTAAAAAACGGAACACACCCTGTATGATAGTCTCCCTACAGGCCCAGAGGAATTATGATTAGCTCGAAACTTTTGAAGAATGTGTTGTCTGTTTGTGAAGAATGGGCTGATAGTGTCCGTTTAGGATTAGGTTTAACTTTAGGGTGTCATGATATTGGGATTTGACGAGATGGAGATTCGATCGTGAAAGAGAGGAGCGAACAAGATGGACGTTGAGAATGCTCGCCATGTCGGAGTGACGTGAGTGACATCCCCTTAACTACGTGCCCTTCCAATCCGTCGTAGGGACCCCCTAAACTGAACTGAATTGAACGGAGCCCACCCCTACTGGAGTCACGGCTACAGCCCGGCAGAGACCTACTCGTATTATCCACAGTGACAGGACGGCGGAGTTATTAATGGCAGCGACAGTGACAAATGACGAACTGTCGGCGCAAGCAAGACTGATATCATGGCGGCCTTCATTCCTTCCAACATCCCTTCCCCGGCATCTCTGCTCCCTCGTGAATCTCCTCGTCTTTCTTCATCCCCTTTTTATCCGCTTTTTCCTTCTCGCTTCGCTGCATCAGGAAACTTTTCGATATTCCTCCATTTTAGCAGGACTGGAAACAAGGATGGTGCGTTGTTTCTCATCAGAGATAATTCAAGAAGAAACAATTAGAAACAGCACCCTGATGATTATAATGAGAGATATTAAGATGAATCTCTGGGGTTGATGAATTAAGATGTTAGGTTTCGAGAGCAAGGAGTTCGTTGGTGTTGCTTCTTTCTTGCGTAAGTGTTAGGTAAGGGTTAAAAAAGGAATTTACAAATTAAAAGGTTTTTCTTCGTATCTGTTAACAAAGGATCCACTATCTTTGATCAATTTCAAAGTTCATTAACGTCTTATTGCAAAAATGGAATGAATGATAGTGGCTTGTTTCTCATTAAGATCAAGAAAAAATTTGAAACAACATCCAGATGGTTATAATTAGCGATATTAGAATAAATCTCTGGGGTTGATGAATAAATATATTGGGTTTCGAAGCTCATCCTATTGTTATCGATTTAAAAGTTTATGAATCCATTTTTGCAGAAATATAAACAATGATGGTAAGTTCTTTTTTCTTGAGAAGAAGAAACAATTAGGAAGAGCACCCCCATGATTGCACTATAATGAGTTGTATTAAGATGAATCTCTGAGGTTGATTAATGAAGGTGTTGGGTTTCGAGAGCAAGGAGATTGCTGTTGCTTCTTTCTTAGGTAAAATGGTAAATTTTTGGTAAGGGATGAAGAAAGGAATTTGTTAATTAAAAGGTTTCTTTTTGTATCGGTTAATAAATAATCCACTGTCTTATATCAATTTGACAGTTTATGAATACATTGTTGCAGAAATAAAAACAATGGTGGTGGGATGTTTTTTCTTTAGCTGCTTCTTTCTTGGGTGAACTTTAGGTAAGGGTTAAGAAAGGAATTTAAAAATAAAAAGGTTTGTAATTCAATCTGTCAATAAAGGACTTACTATCAATTATCATTTTGTAAGTTTATGAATCCATTTTTGCAGAAGTGGAAAGAGTGGTGATGGCTTGTTTCTTATTAACATAAAGAAAAAATTCGAAACAGCATTCGGATGATTAAAATAAGCGGTATTAGAATGAATCTCTGACGTTTTATGAATAAAGATGTTGGGTTTTGAAAACAAGGAGTTTACTGGTGTAGCTCCTTTCCTGGGTTAATGTTCGGTAACTGTTGAAAAAGGAATTTACTAATAGGAGGTTCCTCTTCGTATCTTTGTATGAAGAAATCACTATTGATTATCAACTTGAAAGTAAATGAATATCTTTATGCAGAAATGTAAACAATGATGGTGGATTTTCTTTCTTTGAGAAGAAGAAACAATTTCAAGAAGGAACATTTAGAATCAGCACCCCGATTATTGTACTACAATGAGGTGTATTAAGATGAATATTCAGGGTTGATTAATAAAGGTGTAATTTTTAAAGAGCAAGGAGATTGCTGCTGCTTCTTTTCTGAGTACATGTCGCAATAAGCGTTGAAATAGGAATTCATCAATTAAAAGATTTATTAAAAGAAATATTGTTTAATAATTTAGAAACTTATGAATGCAATGTTGCAGGAATAAAAGAAGGAATGGTAGGTATTTTATTATTAGGAAGGATTTAAGAAGAAACGATTAGAAACAGCACCCGGATGATTATAATGAGAGGAATTAATATAAATCTCTGGCGTTAATTAATGAAGATGTTGGGTTTTGAGAGAAAGGATTTAATTGGTTTAACTTCTTTCTTGTGTGAATGTTAAGTAAGGGTTAAAAAGGAATTTACAGATCAAAATATCTTTCTTTGTATCTGTTGATAAAGGATCCAGTGTCCTTTATCACTTTGAAAATTTATTAATTGTTTTAGAAATGGAAAGAATGATGGTGGCTTATTTCTCATTAGGATCAAGAAACAATTTCAACAACAAACAATTTAAAACACTATTTCAGTGATTAAAATAAGCGGCATTAGGATGAATCTCTGGGGTTCATGAACAAAGATGTTGGGTTTCGAAAGCAAGAAGTTGTCTGCCGTTGCTTATGTCTTAAGTAAATGTTAGTTATATGTTAAAAAGTAATTCATACACATAAGATTTCTTTTCGTGTCTTTTAATAAAGGATCTACTGTTCTTCATCAATTTAAAAGTTTATGAAAATCATTTTTCATAAATATAAACAATAATGGTGGGTTGTTTTTCCGTGAGAAGAAGAAATAATTTCAAGATGAAAAAATTCGAAACAGCATCTATTAATAAATTTCTAGGGCTTATGAATAAAGATTTTAGGTTTTAAAAGCAAGGAGTTTGCTGGTCAAGCTTCTTTCTTTGTAAATGTTAGGTAAGTGTTAAAAAGAAATTTACTAATAAAAAATTCATCTATGTATCTTTTAATGAAGAATCCACCATTGTTTGTCAGTTTGAAAGTTTATGAATCCCTTTGTCCAGAAATCTAAACAACGATAGTGGGTTGTTATGCTTTGAGAAGCAGAAAAAATTTCAAGAAAGAACAATTAGAAATAGCACCCCGATTATTGTGTTATAATGAGGGATATTAAGATAAATCTCTGGGGTTGATTAATGAAGGCGTTGGTTTTCGAGCGCAAGGGTACTGGTATTGCTTCTTCCCTGGGAGCATAAAAACAATGTTGCAGGAATGGAAGAAGGGTTGGTGGGTATTTTATTACTGTATAGGCTTTAAAAAGAAACAAATGGAAACAGCAACCTAATGAATTTATCCTTGTATGCATTAACAAAGGATCCACTATTTTTAAATGATTTAAGAATTTATGAATCCATTTTTTCAAAATCGGAAACAATGATGTTGGGTTGTTTTTCATTAGAGAGAATTCAAGCAGAAACAATTTAAACAGAAAGAACCCCCGATGATTATAATGAAGGGTATTAAGATAAAACTCTGTGTATGATGAATAAGGATGTTGGATTTTAAAAGCAACGAGATTTCTGCGATTGATTCTTTGTTGGGTATATACATAAGGATTGAAATAGAAATTTACAAATTAAGAGATTTAGCTTTGTATCTAATAGTTAAGAATTTATCATTGTTTATCAATTTAGGAACTTGTAAATACATTATTGCAGGAATGATAATAAGAATATGGTGAGTAGTTTCCTATTAGGGAGGATTCAAGAATAAACAAATAAAAACAGCCCACTAATGATTATAATGAGGGCTATTAAAATGAATCTATGAAAGTTTGGGGCTTTTATTGATTACTTGGGTAGGTGCTATGTAAGGCTTAAAAAAGGATTTCACAAATTAGGAGATTTAGCTTCATATCTATTAATAAAGGATTAAATATTTTTTTATCAGTTCAAGAGTTTATAGACCAATGCAGAAAAGGAAACAATGAGGAATTAGAAATCAATCAATGAGAAACAACATTCCGATGATAATAATGAGGGGTATTGAGATCAATCTCTGGGGTTGATGAATGATGATGATGAGTTTTCAAGGCAGGGTGTTCACTTTTGTTGCTTTTATCTTAGGAGAATGTTAGGTAAGGTTTAAAAAAGGAATTTACAGACTAAGATGTTTACCTTCTTATCTGTCATTAAAGAAGTAACTAATGTTTATCAATCTTAGAATGTGTGAATCTATTGCTGTAGGAATGGACACTTGGATAGTGGGTCGTTTTATATCAAGGAAAATTTTAAAAGAAACAATTAGAAACAGCACCCTGATGATTATAATAAGGGGCATTAAGATGAATATCTGGCGTTGATGAATGAAGATGTTGCGTTTTAAGATCAAGGAGATTGCTGCTGTTGCTTCTTTCTTGGGTACATATTGACATAAGGTTTTAAATAGAAATTCGTAAATCAAGAGATTTAACTTTCTACCTATTAATTAAAGATCTACTATTGTTTATCAATTTAAGAATATATAAACCTATTGTTGCAAGAATGGAGACAAGGATGGTAAGTTGTTTCTAACCAAGGAGAATGCTAAAAGAAACTATTAGAAACATCACTCTGATAATTATAATGAGGAATATCAAGATAAATCTCTGGGTTTAATGAATAAAGATGTTGAGTATCGAGAGCAAAGAATTAGATTCTGTTGCTTCTTTCTCGGGTAGCATTTACGGTAAGGTTTGAAATAAGATTTCACAAACTAGAAAAAATTTCCTATATCTATCAGTAAAGGATCCACTATTGTTTCTCAATTGAGGAATTTATAAGTCGATTCTTGTAACACACTTCGTTTTACGTTTGTATATGCTTTGCGTCAAGTTTGCGTCTACAAAACAAGGTCAGCAGATCTCGAGAAAATTTCCAGGCTAATTAAAAAATTGATGAGAGAGATATTGAAGCCCTTTTTGTATTTAGTAAAACTGTCCTGTTTCAGTATTTCATTGCAGCCGAATTTCAAAAGGTGGAAGAATTATTGTGAAAGCGTAACATGTCGACGTATATACGCGTTTCGCGAGAAGAGGATTGCAGCTTGTTGGTATTATATAAGCGTGCTCGACGGCCGGCCATTTAAAAAATGAAAAAAAGTTACATCCAGAGTCCTCCGTGATGCCGCCGCCGACACGGCTTTTTAATTAGAGCCGCCACCACCCAACACCTGACATCCTGCACTGCTATCCCCTTCATCAAAGTATCATTCTCATTTTACCGAGTTCCAAAAAGAATTCTCAACTACCATTGAAAAATATGTTTTTAGTCGCACCTCATGATCTTACCAACAATCAGAAATCAAAGCATACAAATGAGCCTATTTTTATTATTGTTATAGTAAAACAGTATTTAAAATTTGGTGCCCCTTAAAATGATTAACATTAAATTCAGTAAAATTTCCTTTAAAAATTAGTTGTCATCTAATTTTATAACTTTAATGGAAATTACAAAAGATCTTCAGATTTAAATATACAAACCAGATTACTGGTAAACAATAAATTCCTATTACATCCCTGTTTGAATTCGTGATGGATAATTCAATGTAGAAACAAAAGATAGAGACTTGGATAGCGAATTGTTTTTTATTTCAAAAACCTAGAAAGTAATTGCATAAAGATGAAAGAAAAACATTCCTGTTTCCTTACAAACAAAAGAAGAAAAAGAGTTCTTTAAAAAACACCTGCTGCTCTTTTGTCTGATTAGAGAATACTAGATACACCTTAAAGTTTATAGCATTGGACAGCATATTTTCTAGAATAATCAGAACTTTTGAAAGTCTGTTCGATTGAGAGAGTTGAGTCAAAAAGTTGAATTGGCTTATATAATCGTGCCAGGAGTTAGTTGTATGTTAAGATTAGCGTCACTATGAAAAGTGTTGTTCGAGGATCATTAAAGAATGCAGCTTTGCTTCGCAGAGCATTTTTTCCACTTGTGTTTTAAAAATCAATTTTTAAAGTTTGGAAGTTGTTTCACATTTCTCGAATTCTGTCTTCAAATGCAGGAACATTGTGGTCAAGGTCTATTATTATCATAACATGATAGATGTCCTTACCACCTTTCATGTACTTTATCATTTCATTAAGTAAGGAAAGAGTTTGTCAATCTAAAAATTTGTATTTCAGCAATTGATTGGAAGTACAAATAGCAATAGAATGCCAAGTATAAGTAAACTCAAATTGATCTCAAAACAGAATTTAAATACAGTTTAATTAATCCTATCAAATCCCAGATAAAAAGAATATTTTTTAATGAACCGATTACATGTTTGGATACTCTTGGACAGATGAATGTCTTGCTTTGCCAATGCTGTAGCTTCTACTATTTTGATTTTGATTTCTTTCGTATGGAATTTTCAAGAATATAAAATGAAGGTGATATTTGTTTTCCTATGTGCGCCATAAAGAGTTGCCATGTTTTTTATTATTATACCGTTAAGCCATTTCCCTGTCGGGGTAGGCGTGACTTACTCGGTGATTATAAATAATTATAAGTTTCAACATTCTTTTCTATCCATTGATTTTTTGCTGCATTAGCTTAGTTAAGCCAGGTGACACATTTTCGGGAATAGAAGTCATTTCTGTTATTTAATTTGATGTTTGTAGAATTTAATCAACCGATATTCTTTACTCAATATAAATTGTCTAGTAACTCCTTTGCAGATAAAAGTGATTGGTTAGAATTAAATTCTGACTGATTCAAATAATGCCGATTCTATGTCTAAAATATCAGTAAAATGAAACTTAAATCAGTAAATTTGACTGATTTTATTTCATGAAATCAGTTATTTTACATGATTCAATATGTTGAATTTTTAACTAAAAAAGGTAAATGTTCAACTAAAAAACATGAGTTTTCTATAAAGAATTAATGTTTGAAAACAAAAATAATAAATTTTCAAGAAAGATGATGAATCATTTTCAACGAAAATAAATTTCTTTAAACCAAGCGGTTAAATTTTTTATTTTAAAAAGATAATAATAAAATAAAAGATATACATTTTCTGACACAAAAGCCAAATTTTTCACAAAATACTTGAAATTTTAATAAAATAGTTGAATTTGCAACTAGAAAAGGCCTATTTTTAATTAAAAATGCTTTAGTTACATTTTCATTCAACAAAATTAATTTTCAAGAAAAAACGAATTTTTAATACAATAGTTAAAATTTCAAAGAAAGATGTGAATTTTCAACTAAAATGATAAATATTAGCTCAAAAAGATTATTTTTCAACTATAATTATGAATCTTCAAACAAAATATTTTTTTAATAGTAGTTTAACTTCCAACTGTGTGTTTGAATTAAAAAAAATTATTTTCTTCAAAATAGATTAAATTTAAACCAAAAAACACGAATTTTCAAAAGAATAAAAGAATGTTTGACCTAAAAGTTCAATTTTTGACTATAACAGATAAATTTCCAGCAGAACAAAACACGAAATTTTAGATAAATATTTAAGATTTTAATTAAAGACTTGAATTTTCAGTTTTTTTTAAAAACAATTTTTTTTCAAATTTTTAACAAAGTGGTTACAAAAATAGTATTTTTAACAAACTAGTTGAATATCGAACGATAAAAGATTAATTCTGAACGAAAAAATGTTAAAGATATTATTTTAAATCAATAAAACTTTAATTTATAAATAAAAAGCAGTTGATATTTCTAACCAAACAGATTTTAATTATGAATGATAAATAGTTGAATTTAATTAAACAGACTAATTTTAATCATATTAGTTTAATTTTTATCAAAAATATTATTTTTCCGCTAAAGTGATAAGTTTTAGAGCAAAAAGAAAACTTTATACCAGGTAGTTTAATTTAAAACAAAATAGTTGCATTTTTAAAACGAATAATTTATTTTTCCTTATGAAGAATAACTTTCAAGCAAAAAGGACAAATTTTCAGTTGAATCGTCAAATACAAAACATTAATTTTTAACAATAACAAAAAAAAACAAATGACCCAACATAAGAATTCAATTTTTTAAAAGCAGATGAATTTTCTACAAAAGTGATGAATGATTAAGCAAAAAATGAGTTTTTCACAATACAGTTCCACTTTTAATCAAGCAGTTGATTTTTCCATTTTTACAAAAACGTAGTTTTCGCAAAGGAGGTTAATTTTTACAAAAAAAGTACAAGTTTAAAGAATACAAAAGTTTTTAACCTAGTTGTAAAATTAAAAAAAAAATGTAGTTCAATTTTCAACAAAATTTGGAACCAAGAGAGATTAATTCTTAACGAAAAATTGATATTAAAACAAAATTCAATTTAAAATAAAATACAATTGATATATTTACTAAAAAAGATTTTTATTTTAAATTAGAAAGTGTAATTTAACCTGAAAATGCGAATTTGAAACAAAGTAGTTCAATTTTCACCAAAAAGAAGAATTTTCAATTAAAGTTATATATAGAAAAAATTATTTTTACTAAGTAGTTTAATTTTCCACTCAGTAGTTCAACTTTCAATTTAATCAGTTATTTAAGTTTGATTTTAATTATTTATGAAAATGTGAGAATTTAATAAATAATTTTAATTTCGAAGTAATTTTAATATTTTACTATAGCAGGAATATTAGGGACTTCTATTGACTGTAAATCTGTAATTTTAAGTGACTATTTGATTCAGTTAGTAATATTGACTGATTCATCTGTTAAAACGACTGTTTTGTCAATCAAATTAGACCAATTTTAACTATCTTAATTTAAGATTGTATGGCTCAAAAGAATTAAAACACGAAAAGTGACAGCTTCTGTTTCTGATTCCAAGTGACACATGTATGCATAAATTTATAAACAATATTCATCAACTTTTCACTTCAAATGCGCAGTGAGGAAAATTATACAATAACCTTCTTCAACCTAGTTGAATACGTGAAGTCTTCTATAAAGATTATTTGAAAACGCCTCTCAGTCAATTTTTTGTTTGAATCCAACAAATTCTTTCTTTCATGCAGCCAGCCAAATATTGGTTTGGTTCAGACAAAATTTATTTCATTCATGCACGCCATTGCTTAGATTGAACAAATTGTATTTCAAACAAATTCTCTTTTGGATATCGAGTCAAACAAATGTTTGGTGAAAACAATTATATTTCTGAGCGAATTCCCAATATTTTGAGAATTCTCTATCCATATAGAAAATCTATGGATTACTTCATTAGGTTGCTCTGACCATAAACCATCATAATCTCCTTGCCAACCAATTTTGTTTATGAAAAACATGTAAAGAAGGCAGTTTTTGAACTCATTTTAAAATTTCACTAAGATATCAATTTTTCAGCCATTATCAAGTTTGAGATATACCCAGATAGCCAGATGTTGATGTTTTCATCATGCCTTTATCAATAGTTGGAGTCCACTGTGTTTTCAGTATCAAAAAATATTGAAATTTTCTCCTAATTGTGGAATCGACCTTCTCTAAAACTACCGCATCCTTTTCACTTGTTTGTTATTTATCCTGTATGTTCCAAACTGGACCATCCCTTAGCTTCCGTTTTCCACTTGTCTCACTCATCCATACATATTCAAATTTTCCAAACAGAGTAACAGACCTCACATCAGACACATTTGGTTTCGCTCCCGTTTTTCTCCTTCAGTGGCTTTTGCGGTTTCATGCAGTTTCATGGTCACGCATTTTCCGCAAATCCCACCACTTTTTTCAAGGTCACACATTGAACTTCCGCGTGGCTGGCTATTGTCATTCCTGCATGGAAGTTATACCTGACTGTCCGTGGAATCTGGTGAACAATCGTTTGGTCATCGGAATTTCTGGGTGGTTTTGCGACTTTGGAAGTGTGGAAGGTCGTAGGTGTTTGAGGAAGGGTAATTTTCAGCTGTGCCTCACTTTGTGAGCTTGTGAGCGAGATATGCATAACCATCCCGAGAGAATGGACAGGGAGAAGGTAACCCTCTTGGTATGAAAGGGGCTCGGAGCCGGTGACCTCGCTGCGATTTATTGCTAGTCCTTTGTCTACTCCACGGAAGTCAAGGTCGTCTTCATACTAAGAATCGGTTCCTCGCTGCGGGAAGCATCCCACACTACCGTAAACACCAAGACGCTATGACGAATGGGTGCAATACGCACCACCCTTGCAAATTCTTACGGAGATGTGGAGTAAGTCCCTTTACTTCGAAACTATATCTATGGCTTTGAAAAGGCTTCATGGTTGTTAGGACTCTGGAAGGGTCAAGTGAATTGGGGTTTAAGCTTCTAAAGTCATTTAGGCTCAATGGCTCAAATGAAACTGATCAACTCATTTTCGGACCCATGGTCAAATCTACAGTAGGTTTAATTGAAAATACTTCTAACAGGATCAACATTCAGTTTTAGAAGATTGGTGCATTAGCAGAGTGGACGTAGGTCAGGGAAAATCTGGAAATCAGGAAGTCACGGGTTTTGAAAAATAATCGCTGGGGGTTTATATTGACACTCAATAATAATTTTGTAGAAATTATTGATGTAAGTTTTTGGCTTTAGGGCCAGCTGAATTTAAACTAATTTATTGTTTCAAACATTTCGGCAGACAATGGTGGCCCTCATCAGTGAGTTGTATTAAATCTGTGAAAAGTAGATGATATCTTGTAGGTACGCAGTTTTAAATTTGGAAGCATTATTCTTTGATTAATATCTCAAATGAAAAATTATAAAATTGCCTAATTTCAAATTTAAATTTGATTTAATTTTATTAAGAACTATTGATAAATCCTATGAGAGCCACCATTGTGTGCCCAAACGTTTGAAACAACTTAAATAGTTTCAGTTCACTTAACCCTAAAGCCAACAACTTACATCAACAATTTCTACAAAATTTTGAAAAAGCTTTGGAAACGTCAGGGAATTTGATTAAGGTTTACCGAAAAAAATCTGTTTATTTGTGCAAATATTTGTATTTAAGGGAATATTAAAACTTGCCTTTGGTTAAAAAATGTATCGTTTCTTTGCAAATTCAAAGATTTTGTTAACAAATTATCCTTTCAGGTTAAAAAGTCAACAATTTTGTTGCAAATCCGTGTTTTAGGTACAAAACCTAAATATTTTGATAGACAATTAACTTTTTGTTGAGAATACGTGTTTTGTTATTTAACCCTCAGCGCGACAGGTGCTTTTAGATTATATGATCAAACAATATACCTAATAAGAGTGGTACTCTAACCTGTCGCGGTTTTAAAATTAAATTATTTTTTAAATCAAAAAACTAATAAAAATATTTTTTTTTTAAATAGCGGCTGTTAAATAAAAAATTATGCTTGTATGGTTAAGGAATGAACTAAGTGCGTAAAAGTTAACCTACTTTGCTGAAACAAAAATTTCCAAAGATTCATCTCATACATTAAACTATTTGTTTGGAAATTATATTATTTCTGTGCAAAATTATTACTGTTATTATTATTATTTTACATTAAAAATTCAACCACTTGTTTTAAAGTTGAAATTTGTCTTTAAAAATTAATTTTCATTGTAGAAGATTTATCATATTCTGTTGCAATTTTTTTTTTTTAATTGAGCTTCTTAGTTGTAAGAATAAATTATTTGGTAGAAAATTATATTTTTGTTGTGGTTGAATTTAACTGTTTTTTATTTAAACCAAATCTTTCTTTGTTAAAATACCAGCATTTAAATTTTTCTTTGAGAATATACCCTATTTTGTTGAAAATTAATGATGAAATTAAACAAATTTATAAATGAATCTTTTGTTGTTAAAAATCTCACTATTGTTGGCTGTAAAGTTAATTGCTTTTGGTTAAAATTCTACTAATATATTTTTCATTAGAAATTCGTCATTCTCGTTGAAAATTCAATAATTTTTGTTAGAACGTCATTCTAGTTAGGTTAAAAATTACATGTTTGTTAAAATTTCATTTTTCGGCTTGCGCTTTCAACTATTTTGTTAGACATTCGTATTTTTTAGTTAAATTCAACTGTTTTTGATCGCAAATCAAAATCTCTTTAGGTTGAAATATCAAATATTTAGTTTAAAATTTATACAATTTGTTGCATATAAATTCTTTCCAGTAGAAGATTAAACTTTTTGGTAAAAAAAACTTTTTTTCCTTTCAAAAATTTAAATCCTTGGTTAAAAGCTGAAATCTTCTGTTGAATTTTTTTTTTCTCAATATCGATCATTTTCTTTCAGAATTAACATTTTTGGTTAAAATAATTTATTTTCTTCAAAAATTTAACTCCTTGGGCAAAACTTTAAAAGTAGAATTCTACTGTTGGAGTTGTAATTTTTTGGCTTCAGATTGATTATTGTTGTTCAAAAATTATATTTTTGGTTAAATATTCAACTATTATGTTAAAAAATACTTTTTTTGTTATTGAGAATTGAATGAAAATTGATGAATTTTCGTAAAAGTTAATCTTTGGGAAAAAAATTAATTTTCGTAATTAAAAAATGATCTTTCTGGTAAAAATTTACCCATTTGATTTAATGTTTTGAACTCTTTTGTTCGAAATTCAATTTTATTGAAAAATCGTGTTTTTATTAATAATTCATTTTTTCGACCCAAATGTATCTATTTCATTTTTGGTTAAAAATTGATATTTTTAATTTAATATTTTCCTTGACCAGTTAAAAATGTAATTTTTTAGTTAATAATTCATGTATATTGTTGAAAATGATCTAAGTTGGAAAATTTTGTTTGAAAATTAAACTACTTGTTTAAAAGTTGAACTTTTTTGTTTAAAATTCCTTTTTAATATTAGGGATTGATATTTTTGTTAGGAATTCATCTCTTTGTTTGAAAATTTAAATATTTTGTTGCAAAATCTTTTTGATCAAGAACTAATTTTTTTAATCGAAAATGTAACTGCTATGTTTTTAGTTGAAGTTTTCTTTTAAATAAAAAATTCAACATTTGGTCGAAAAATAAATTTTTTTCTTGAAAATTCAACTATTTTTTTAAGAATTAAACTATGAAATTAAAAACATAATTATATGATAGAACTTGATTGTTTGTTGTTAAAAAATCATATTATATGGTTAAAAATAAAACTGTTTAGTAAGTAATTTGATTTTTTATGGCTTTAAAATTTTATAATTTTGTTAAAAATTTATCTATTTTGTATAAATTTCATTTTTGTGGTAGAACATTTATCTTCTAAGCGGAAAATTCGTTTTTTATGATTTACCTCTTTTTGGAAAATGTAAATATTTTCTTAAAAATTGATGTTCTTTTTAGAAAAATAAATTTTTTATGTGAAAACTGAACTCCGTTTTCGGTTGAGGATTTAGTCTTTCTAAGTTAAAAATTACATTATTTGGTGAAAAATCCATGTATTTTGTTGAAAGTTTATCTTTTGTGCCAAAAATTAATATTGTTGGTAGAAAATTCATTTTTTGGTTGAGGATTTAACTATTTGCTTTAAAAAATCGACTTTTTGAAGGTTAATTTAACTCGTTGAAAATTGTTTCTTTTTTAAATCAATCGATTAAACTGAAAATTTAATGATCACATTTTTTTTAATATTCATTTTTAAATAAATATTTTACTATTTAGGTGAAAAATGATCTTTTTTATTTTGAAATTGAACGATTAGTATGGAAATTCATGTATTTTGTTAGAAAATCTCATAAAGTCCCACTATTTTTGATCGTAAAGTGAATTATTTTTGGGAAAAATTCTACTAATATATTTTTGGTAAGAAATTCTCCTTCTATGTTCAAAATTATATTATTTTTATTATTAATATGTGCTGTTGAAATTTTAAATATTTTTTAGAGAGTCATTATTTTTCAGTTGAAAATTAACTTTTTGTTGAAAATTTATATTTTTTAGTCAAATTCAACTTTTCAGTTTTAAATTCATGCACTTTATTAAAAAATTACCCGTTTTAGTCGAAAATTAATCTTTTTGTTAAAAGTAATTTGATTTTCTTCATAAATTTAACTCTTAGGTTAAAATATAGAATATTTTGTAAACAATTTTTTTTTTACTTTACATTAATCATTATTATTCAAAATTCATATATTTGGTTAAAAATATTTTTTCTGCCAAAATTGAATTTCTTTGTTAATGTTGAACTCCTTCGTTAAAAATTTATTTATTGCCTTAAAATTGAATATTTTCTTTCAAATTGAAGATTTTCTGCTAAAAATTTAACTTTTTTGTTGTAAAAAAATCCTTTTTTCGTTGCGAATTAATTTTAGTAACTAAAAATTTAACCATTACACTATAATTGTTTAAAAACTTATTTTTTTTCTGTTGAGAATTCAAATATATTTAGCTGAAAATTGATACTACTTTAATGAAAATTCATCTTTTTTGTTTAAATTTCCCAAATCTTTATTTGAAAAATCAGTTTTCCGTTTTTGGTTGAAACAATTTTTTTCTAGTAGAAAATTCACCTATTTGGTTCAAAAATTTAACTCTTCGAATAACAATTTAACTAATTGCATAAAAACATAATTGATTGCTGTAAAAGAAATATTTTTTTGTTAAAAAAACATCTTTTGTGGTTAAAAATTAAATTGTATTCTCGATAATTTATCGTTTTCCCCTTACTGAAAATAATGGTTAGTTAGGCCAACTGTTCAGTTTTTAAAATATAGCACTGCTATTTTGTTAGTTGAGACAACCATTTAATTAGTTGCTGTTGCTAACTGAATATTCGCTGCAACTAATGGAATTGTTGTACCAACTGATAAAATAGTAGTATCAACTAATAAAGTAGCAATACCATATCTTAATAACTAAATAGTTGGCTCAACTAATCATTTTTTTCAGTGCTTGAAAGTCTACAACTTTGGTATAAATTTGTGTATTTTTTTCCTTGGTTAAAAATTTAACTGCTCTGTCACAAATTTGTTTTGTTTTTGTTAAAAAAAATTTGTATGTAAAAATAGCTTCTATTTTTAGTTGAGAATGTAGTATTTCTAAGTTAAAAATTAAATTATTTAGTTTAACTTAAAAATTTAATGATTCTATTTTTGCTTAAAAATGTACCATCTTTTTAGTTGAAAATTCAACTTTATGGGTGAAAATTATTCTTTCTTAATTGGAAATTGGGTTAAAAAGTCAACTAATTTCTAAAAGATTCAACCTTTTATTAGCTTGAAAACTTAATTATTTGTTTAAATCCGTCTTTAGCAAAAAATTAATTTTCTTGCTTGAAGATCCATCTTTTCATCTTGAAAATTTATCATTTACTTAAAAATGTAACCATTTCATTGAAAATTTAATAATGTTTTTGAAAATTGAACTACTTTCTTAAAAAAGAACGTACATTTTTTGGTAAATAATTCAACAGTTTTGTTGCAAATTCGTAAAGAAAAGATCTCAGAAAGAAAAAATATGAAAAAGAGGGCAAAAATGAATTGCGCCTCAAATAGCAAGGTTCGATCGGAATCACGCTCGAAGGAAACGCGAAATTCATAACTTACTGTTC
>JAAAKG020000025.1:1268161-1282705 GCA_010014905.2 Druon quercuslanigerum
TTATTATTTATTAATTTTTACTTTTTAACAAACAAAAAGTTTTAATTATATAATTATATATATTAAATTACATATACAGGTAGCCTAAAAGCAAAGGCTTTTATTTATTATTTTTATTTATTTATTCAGTTATTTAAAGTTTTCCTTCAAAATTGAGCAATTTCAAACGTCCATTCGGTTAAAGTTTTAAAGTTACTTATGATATTAAAAGTCTTTTTGTCTATTCAAATTGTTTTATGTAATAAAAAATGAAAAAAATTAATTAAAAGGAAAATAAAAGAAATAAAAATTTAAGAAATTTAAATTAGATTAAAATCCAAATTAAAAAATCTCATTTAACGTGCAATAATCAAATTGATGAAAAAACCTGTAAAAAACAAGAATCGAACGACCAAATTTGGACCCCAATGAACAAAAAAAATATGCTATAATTGTAATCTGAACAAATTTTTGTTAAAAACCAAAATTTCAGACTGTTTTTTACATGAGTTTTCATCAATAAAAGAAATATAGTACGTAAAACGTCAAATATATATTTCTAAAAAAAAATGATTTAACATGCTACATTTTCTTTTAAATATAATTATTTTGTTCAAAATTACCTTTTTCCGACAAAAAATGTTAAATAACCTAAAACTGTTCTCAAATTTTAAATCTTGTTAAAAAGTTTATTACTATTTTCTGCATAAATCAGTGACTCAAACAAAAATTGTAATTTGCTCCGAATTGTAAATTTTTTACGAAATTATTTTTGCTTAAAATAATCGAATTATTGTGAAAAATGTAAAAATTACCCTTAATTTTTCCAGAACTGTAATTACTGTTTGTAAATAAATTTTTAAAGGTGCTTTGTTTAAATTATAATAATTTTTACTTTGAAATGCTTATTTTTAAAGTGAAATTTCAAGAAAGCTTAAAATTGTTCAAAAGTTATGCATTTTCTTTTAAATTGAATCTTTTTTAAATGTAAATTTATATTTCCTACAAATAATAATAAAACTATCTGAAATAATTCAAGCTAATGAATCTGATTATTTTAAACTAAAATAATTAATTGTAAATCAAATGATTTTTATATAAACAACCGGATTACAGTAAAAATGTTAATATAACCTGAAACATTTTAAACATTGCAAATCTTATTCGGACTAGAATGATTTTTGTCTTAATAGTATTTTTTATTTTTGGTGTAAAAGGCTAACAGAATCCAAAATTGTTTAATTTGTAATTTTGTTTTGTTATTGAAATTCAAAATTTTTGAATTAAAACGATATAAATTTGAAAATGGCCCACTATTAAGTTGAGAAAATATATAATTGATAACTTTCTACAATTATGAATTTTTCTAACAATAAAATTCCCGAATTTTAAAATTACCGAACAGTTTAAAATTGACGAAAAATAAAATTCTCTAAAGATAATAATATTGCCAAACTTGAAAATTTAAGGAAATAATTGTATGAAGATAATTTATTCATTAAAAGTGCAATAATTAAATATTTCTATGAGAAAAATAACTTTTGAATCTTTAAGGTTTCTAAAACTATTTTTTACATTTAAAATAACAACAATTGAAATATATATTTTTTCAGTTATTATTTTTAATTCAAAGAATAATTTTGGAAACTATAAATAATAGAAATGATTTTTTTCAAATAAAATACTTCAACTCGGGAACTTTCTAGTTCTAAATTATTATAAATCGGTCGGGAATTTTATCAACCATAAATTTTTCAAGTCGGGAATTTCATAGCTGTGGAATTTTTCGATTCCGGAATTTGACAGCGTCGGGAACTTTATTATTCTGGAATTTTCCAATTTTCGAAATTTACAGTATCAGGCATTTTATTTTTCGGGGGTTTTCAGTCATCCTAATTTCCTAATTCCTAATTTTTAATTCGAGAATTTTACAGTGTCGGGAATTATATTTTTTGAGCGTTTTCAGTCGTCCCATATTATTCGAGAATTCTTTTAATCGGAAATTTTATACATACCCGAAACTTTATTTTTGGGTCTTTTTCAGTTATCCTATATTATTTGGAAATTTCCCAATTCGGAAATTTTATAGTGCCAGGAACTTTATTTTTATGGGTTTTTTAGTCCTATATAATTCATAGATTTTATTATTTTGAAATTTTTGAATTCAGGAATTTTACTGTGCTAGGAATTTTATTTTTCGTTTTTTTTTAGTCGCCCTATAATATTCGAAAATTTTATTATTCTGAAATTTTGCAGTGTTGGGGATTTTATTTTTTGCGATTTTTCAGTTATCCTATATTATTTGTGAATTTTCTAATTGAGGAATTTTATCATTAGGAAATTTCATCCTTCGGAAATTTTATTATTCTGAAATTTTTCAATTCGGGAATTTTACAGTGTCGGGAATTTTATTTTTCGCGATTTTTCAACTATCCTATAATATTTGTGAATTTTCCAATTGGGAAATTTTATTGTTCAGAAATTTTATTATTAGAAATTTTTTTCCAAAATTTTCCAATTTGGGAATTTTCTAGTGTCGGACACTGTTCTGAAATTTTCCAACTCAGGAATTTTATAGTGTCGGAAATTTTATTTTTCGCGATTTTTCAACTATCCTATATTATTTGGAAATTTTCCATTTCGGAAATATTATAGTTCTGGAAACTATTTTTGGAGTTTTTTCAGTCATTCTATATAATTTAAAAATTTTATTATTCTGAATTTTTCGAATGCAAGAATTTTAATGTGTTGGGAATTTTATTTTTCTTGATTTTTCAGTTAGCCTATATTATTCGGGAATTTTCAAATTCAGAAATTGTACAGTGTAGGGAATTTTATTTTTTGTGATTTTTCAACTATTCTATATTATTTGTGAATTTTCAGTTCGGGAATTTTATTATTCGGAAATTTCATTATTCCAAAATTTTATTTTTCTGAAATTTTCCAATTTGGGAATTTTCTAGTGTCGGGCATTTTAGTTTTCGGTATTTCTAGTCGTCCCTTTCATTTTACACTTATTTGTTTTTAAACATAAATTAACAAAACAAATGTACCTAATAAAATGTGCAAAAAACAAAAGCATCTCTGCGTAACAGCTTCATGCTGCGATTAGAATCTAATGGCCGTGAATAGAAAAAAAAATATATATATATCATATATAATATTATATATAAGGAATTAAAAAACAATACTTTATAGTCGTATTTTATATAAATAATAAAACTGATTCTGAACTTTTCATCTAAAAATGCAGGAGCCGTAGAAAATCTGTCGAAAGGTGTTACGATCCGTTGAAGCATAAACTGGCAAAAGAAGAGGCACTCGCCGTAGAAAGTAATGGCGGAAAATCAAGGTTGAATTTCGAGGCGAGGCAGGCGATGGCTGCAGGAGCCGAGCGTGAGCGTGAGCGTAAGCAATGAAAGCAAGAGAGCAGCAAGTGGCTCGTACGTCAGCCGGTGGCTCGTAAACGTCAACGGCGGTGCTCGTAAACGTAAACGTGATGCTATAAAGGGATGTACCGGGGTACACGGAGTTATCATGCCAGGGAATAACAGTATAAAGGACTCTCGATTCAAACGAACCAACCATTTACCCCTCCAAACAGGATCGTTATGTCGTAAGCCTAACGTGTTTCTCATTCCATTACGATAACATTTTTCCCTTCTAGGGTGCCTAAATCAAGAGTCAATAAAAATATGAACCACCAAGCTATTCCCAAATATTTGTGATACATATTATTACAATTATCACCCCACATTGAGATTTATGTGAAGATTTGATTTTTCTTTAAATCGTTTTTTTTTAAATATTTAATTCATCTGGAATCTTTGATTATACAATAATAAAAATTAATTATTTAAGAAATTTAATTTTTTTTCTGAAAAAAAATATTTGCTCCACTGGGAATCGAACTACAGAACTTACAATTGCCGGTCAGGTGTTTTTCCCTTAAGCTACTAGAGAGATCGAAAGAAGAATCCTTTTTCAGATAATACAGATTAAAAAAAAATTAACAATGATTCTTCTTCTACACTTTATCTCCACTACACACTCTCATTTTTAACCATCTCCCCTACTTCTCCTACTCTCCATCCCTGATTTCCCCCACCTACACTACGCCTCTTTAAAATTTCTGCTAATCCTTCTTCATTTGCCCTACTACACCTCCTTATATTATTCCTCATCTTCCTTTACTTTCCATTATTTTTCTTCACATGCCACTACTTTACTTCCGCTTATGTCTCCTCACTTCCCCTCCACTCATTTCGCCTTACTTCTGCTTTATACTTTTTTATATCTACTTCCACCCATCCTATCATTAATTTCCTCACTTTCCATCACTCCTCCTCCTTGGTGAACAGCACGACGAATGGACAAATGGACTCCTTTTAGAATAATAAGAAAATCAATATTATACTTCGTTTAAAGCAGCATCTTACATTCTTGATTTGTGATCAGTAGAATCCTTTTGATTTTAAAGTATATTTTAAACTAATAAGACAATTTAACATTAAACAATTAGAAGTAATTTAGGGTTTCGTTCACTATTAGGACCTTTAATCATTTATGTCTCCTTCCACCTCCTATTATTCCCTCTTCTTTCTCACCTCCATGTCTGTGCTATCTTGTTCTATACGATTAAAGTCTAGCCTATCCTATACTATCCGATCCAATCCTATTCCATCCGATCATGTACTCTCCTCTTACTTATACACTGACTTATTACTCTTACACTGCTCTTACTTACTCACCATCCCCTAGACCTCCTCTCTTACTCCAACTTTTGTTTTCTTACTTCCCCTTTTTTTGTGTACACTATTATCTCTCCACCGCTTCTCATACCCAGATTCCCCTACTTCCCCTCTCAATCCCTACTTATCCTCTCCACTCCTACTTTATCTCCCCATCCATACTTCTCTACACCCCTTCTTTTATTTAATACTCCTTTCCTACTGTCCCTAAACAGATTCTCTTGCGTCCATAAACACCTTCTTCTACTTCTCATCCAATAGTGAATATACTTTCACCATCTACGCCCCTACATTTACGTCTCCTCTCTCCTTTCCTATTTCTTATTTCCTACTACTAATTTTATCTTTTACTTCCTTTTAAATTATTCCTCTCTCACACCCTTCTTCTAGTTTCCCTATACAGATTCCCCTACTCAGCCCCCTTCCCCTAATTATCTTCCTATATTCTTCTTTTCTACCTCTTCCTATTTCTTATCCCTTGCACTACTTCCCTTCCCTGCTATCCCTACTCCACCACTTTCCCTTCCTACTCCTTACTACTCAGATATGAATTTTTGCGGACAAATTGAGACACTTGAAGTCGCAGAATCTTTCGTGCACCAAATATTATATTTTTAGAGGAAACTAGGCGAAACGTATTTTCCCGATTGCAAAAAAGTGTTGTCTAAAAAGTTATGAGGATTTAAATTTTGTGCTTTGTTTTTCAAAAAACCCAAATTCTTTTCTTTAAACGTTCTATAACTTTTCACCTGATTAAGATATTTATTATTTTCTTTCTGATTCTAATAGTTTCTATTGTCTTCTTTCAAAGTCCACCTGGAAATTAGCAAAATGTTCAAAATTAACGAACAGCATTTCTTCTGAAAAAATACAAAAATTTATTCTCTAAAAAACCTTGCACCTTTAAATTTTTTATTATTTTTTTGAATTTATACTTTTATTATGATGATACCTTGAAAGTTTTATGATTGCAATTCTTTCTTCTTACGAGACAAATTCAAAAATTACATTTCTAGAAACAAAAATTGGAAATTTGTAAGAATAAAAAAGATCGGGATTTCCAGAAAATATGATTTTTTCTATATTTTCAAAATTTGAAGAATATAATAAAAAAAGGATTTTCTTGAAACCCCATTCGTTTATTCTCTCAAATATTTTTGAAAAATTTCTACCAATACCTGAAAGGTATTTTATTAGTATCATGCCAGTTTAACCATTTTGGAGGCCGGGAGAATTCTTTTTTCTAAAAATGTGATTTTTGAATTTTTTTCTCAAATAATGAAACACATCACAAAGAATAAGATAACTATTGTCACTATTCATAATTTCAGTTAACCAATTATATAAAAAAGAGCGTTACATTTGTGTTAATTTAGCAATCTTAATTTTTAGTAACGAATAATATAATAAATTGTTTTATATTCTTATATTCTTAATGAAAATATTATTTTTGTCAGAAAAACATTCTAGAAAAATTTTATTATATTACCTGGTTGCAATTATTTACTCAAAATCAAACATTTACATTGTTATTAACAAATGAAATTGTTATATTAGATTAAAGCTTTCTACTTAGATAACATCATCATGTCATTCGCAGCAGGTTAAAGAAAAAACATTTTTCTAAATGAACATGCGAATTAAACCTAATTGTTAACATAAATTATTAATAATAATGATAAATAATTATGTACATCAACTTTCTTTAGTTCAAATAACATTGTGAAATATTTGAAAATTATTTGTTTTGAAGAGAAGATTTCATTATTTTTATGTCTGTGTATAGAGCACTATTTACTTTGGGTGCACTTTGCTTTTTTACACGAACAGAAAATATAATGCATTGGAATATCATATATTTCTTGCAGTATTTATTGAGAAAAAAGTTAACATAAAATTAAAATATAAAATTGTCCTTAAAGAATCGATGCGGAATTTCATGCAGAATATTTAAGAAAAAACAACTTTTATTTCCCTTAAAAAATTCGACATGTGACTGAATTTGTCCGTGAAAAAAATTCTAAAACCCAAAATTTTTCTGTTAAAAACTTTGTCAATAAATAATAATAAATTATTGTTAAATTAGTAATGAAATTCAAACAAAGCAACTTCAGACAAAGCCTGATTGAGAGTTGGGAAATAGGGATGGGTCGACATTATTGAATGACATAAAGGAGAGGTTTTGGGAAGTGATTAAACTGGGGTTGAATCCCATGGATTGGGTGAGAGTCCGTAGAAAAGGGAAGGGGTGAAACAACGACATTCTGTGTTTAATCATGTCTGAGCGAGCAAGGGACTCTCAAACGGGGGTGGGATTTGCATAGACGGAACTCCCTGATCCCTGGACCTTACCCCTCACCAGAGGACAAACAATACTATATACCAGTCGAGATTATTACTCGATAGACTGTGTCTTCACCAGATTTCAAACGGAATTTAACATTCACTTATAATGTTGCTTTTGTACTGTTTTAAGTTAATTTTAACTTTCCCCACCTCTTTTCCCTCAACATTTTTATTCAGATCCTTTAATATTCTCTAAAATCTCCTGATATGTTTGGAAATATTTTGAATTTCGTGAAATTTTTATGGCATTTTAATTAAGTCGTTCACATCTTCCCCTCTCATAGGTCCCCTCATATACTCTTCATGCATTCCTTGATTTACCCTTCCCTCACTTCTTCCTTCACTTCGTTGCTTCTTTAAAACTTGCTCCTCCACTGCCCCTCCCCCTCGATTCTCTAACTTACACTCTCCTTGCTTTACTTTCCATCCCCAGCACTCACTTCTTCTCCTTTAATTACCCTCATTTCTAATTATTTCTCCTACTTTCCTTTACCTAATTCACTTTCCTTAATCCCTGTTCATTATTTCCCATAACTTCCCCTACTTCCTTCTTGTCACTTTTTTCCGTTACTTACCATTCCCTGATTTGCTTTCACTTAACGAATTCTCCTTTATACTATTAGCCTCATTTCTTTTACTTTAACTACTCCATCTCCCCTAACTTTCTCTTAATTTCTCTCACACTCTCTACTTCCTCCTCCTCATTTTTTCTCCATTCTTCTACTTATCATCCCCTTATTTATCATTATTTCTCCTATCATTCCTTCATTTCACCTCATTTTTTCTACTTTCCCGACCATTTCTTTACTCCTCCTTTTTGTATGATTCCCATTCGACCGCTCTTATTTCCTCTCACCTTATTTCATATCACTTCCTATAATATCTTCCCATCACTTCTTACATCTGCTTGCGTTCCTTATTTTTATACTCTCACTTCGCCTTCTTTCCCACCTTTCAATTCCCCTCATTTTGGCACATTTTTCCTATTTCATCTCCAATCACTTTCTATATATTTTTCTCCTTTCCATACTTACCCTCCTCTAATTTTTTCTCACTCGCTCTACTCCCCAACCCTCAATTTCTGTCACTTATGCTAATTGCCGTTCCCTGATTTCTTCATGCTTAAAATATTCCCCTTCACACTTTCAGCCTCATTTCTTCTACTTTAACTACTTCATCTCCCGTAACTTCTTCTTGATATCTCCTACATTTTTTTTCTTCCCATCCTTTAATTTTCCTCACTTCTTCTACTTATAATTCCCTAATTTATTCTCACGTCACGTACTTCATCCCTTCATTTCACGTTTTTTTACCTACTTTACCACTATTTCCTGTTCTTTTCCCATTCTCACCCCACATCTTCTCTCTTAATCTCTTCTAACTTCCTATTCTTTCTGTCCCCTTAATTCTTTTTACTTCCTCTTCTACGCTTTACTTCCCCTACTACTTCCCCTATAGGTTCCCCTACTTTCGCTATCCTCTCGTCCTCATACTTCTTCTACTTTCTCTCTACACACTTTACCTTACTTCCCCTTACTTTCCATAAGTCCCCTTCCCTAAAAATCACCTACTTCCAATCCTTCATTTTTCCTCAATTTATCTTCTCTCTCCTCATCTCATTTTACTTCCCCTCCTTAGAAAAAGTTAGGACAAACAAACTGTCACCCGAGCGAAACTGTACGTCGTTTCATAAATTAAGCTTTCGTTTACACTTTGTATATTTTTTGTAGCAGCGTTTTTATTATTTTAATATTCCTTATTTCTATACTGATTTTTTATAATACATTTTCTAGAAACGCAAAAAAAGAAATTCATCATACGAAAATTATTGTAGAGCTATAGTGAATATCCTATAATATTTGTTTAAAGTGAGGATTAGATAGCATTGTTAAAAATCACATGGGACTGTAAAGGATTGCGCGAGAAGTGAGGGAAAATTTGAAAAGGGCAAGAAGTGAAATTAGGAAAAGTTACGGGAAAGAAATACGGGTAATGAGAGAACGGAAAGTAGGGGAAATAAGGGAAAAGGTAGTATGGGTTACTAGGGAAAATTAGGAGAGAAAAAGTAGGTTAAATGAGGGAAAATGAAGAGAAATGGTAGGAAGCAAACCAGGGGAAATTGAGAGAAGTTATGGAAAATGAAAAGAGGGTTAGTATGTGACGTGATAGAAAATGATAGGAAAGAAAGTAGGAAAAATTAAAGGAAAGAAAGTAGGGAAAATTAGGGAAATTACTTAAAATGAGGCGAAAAGGGCAGGGAAAATAAGGAGAAATAAAATATGAGAAGATAGAGGTAGAGGAATTAGGGGAAATTAGATGAGAGTAGAAAAGCGTAGGGAAATTTATGGAGGGTAATTTGTGAAATTGTATGAAGGAGAAGTATGGAAAAATAAGATAAGCGGAAAATGGGAGTAGGGGAAGTAGTAGTGAAGGAAAATTCAGAAAAATGATTACAAATGATGTAAGCTAGGAGAGGGTAAGTAGGGGAAGGGAAGTTTTAGATGAAGGGAGTGTTAGGAAGAGAAGAGGAAATAGGGAGATATATGAGAAGTGAGAAGATGAAAAGTAGAGGAAATTAGGAAAAAAATATAAGAGTAGAAAAGCGAGAGGAAATACGGCGTGGGCAGTTTGTGGAAATGTATGGAGGGGAAGTATGGGAAAATGGGATGAGGGGAAAATGAGGGTAGAGGAATAAGAAGTGAGAATAAATTCAGGAAAATGATTAAAAATGATGTTAGGTAGGGGAGGGGAAGTAGGGGAAGAGGAGTGTTAGCTCTTAAGACTAATCGAAGGGGAACTAGAGTAGAAAAAAGAAGGGTAGGGCGTGAAGGTGAAATGGAGCTTCGGAAAGTAGGGGAATGTAGAGGGAATAAGGAATGGAAAGTATAAAGCTAATTTTTATTTATCCATACTTTTTGTTACGTTAAAATCTTTCTTTTATAAGTAGGGCCAGATTAATCATTTAATCTAAAAAATCTCTCCTCTGCAGTCTAGCGGTTATAATTGTAAAACTGAAGTAAGGAACCATAGATCAGTGACCAGCAGAGGTCCAGAGTGAAAGAAAATAGCGAATGAGTATAAAATCAAGGTAGAGGAATTAGGAGAAGGAATGGAAAAATCAGGAAAATGATTCGAAATTATGTTTGATAGGGAAGAGAAAGTAGGGGAAGAGGAATGTTAGCTGTTGAAGCGAGGAGAGAGAGAATTGGTAGAGGAAGAAAAAGGATAGGGATCGAAGGGGAAATGTACGTTGGGAAAACGGGGGAAAGTAGGGGGAGTAGGGGAAGAAACATATCAAACTCATTTTTAATTTATCATTTCGTTTCGTTTCTTGAAAATTTTCCTTTTTAAAATAAGGTTAGATTATTCAATTATTCAAAAAATCTTTCCTTTACAGCCTAGATGCCATAAATGTAAAACAGAAGTCAAGGACCATAGATCAGTGACCAGCAGAAGTCCAGATTGAAAGTTAGTAGAGAATGAGTAGGAAATGAGGGTAGGTCAAGTAGGAGAAGTGAGAGGAATTTCAAGAAAATTATTAGAATTGATATTATGCAGGGGAGGGAAAGTATCAGTAGGGTAGTGTTAACTCTTGAAGCGAGGAGAGAGGAAAGTAGTAAAGCAATAAGTAGGGGAGGGGGTATCTATGCTTCACGTTACTTGAAAAATTTCCTTTTTAAAATAAGATCAGATTATTTATTTAATCTAAAAAATCTTTTTTCTACTGTCTTCAAATTTACTGTCTTTCAAATTTATTTTTCTTACTGAAAATTTAACTGTTACCTTTTATTATAAAATTACTCGTTTTTAGTTAAAAATTCAATTATAAGGTTGAAAATTTGTCTTTTTTAGCTGAAAATTCAATTTAGAAATTCTTACTATTTTGGTTAAAATCTAATTTTTTGGGTTGAAAAGTCTAACATTATATTTTGGGTTCGGAATTTATTTGGCTTAATAGAAAAATGCTTTAAATTTTTTCAAATTCATTTTTTATACTGAAAATTGCACTATCACCTTTTTATTTTAAAATTACTCTTGTTTAGATAGAAATTCAATTATCAGGTTCAAAATTTATCTTTTTAAGTTGAAAATTCATATATTATGTTGAAAATTCGACTTTTATAGTAAAAAATCATGGGTAGAGAAATAATTTTCTTGGCTGAAAATAAAAATTTAAATATGTATTCTTTTTTTATTAAGAATACTTCTTTTCTTGTTAAAAATTCATCTATTCTGTTAACGATTAGTCTTTTTTGGTAGAAAATAAATCTAAGATTTTTTTCATAAAAATGCAAACTTTTGCTTGAAAATTAATCTGTTATGGTTGAGGGCTAAAATATTTTGTTAAAAAATCGTCTTGCTTGGTTGCATTAAAATACTTTTGATTTCAATTTTAAATCTTTTTCGGTTCAAATATTACCACTTAAATTTTTCGTTAAAAATTCACTTTTTTGGTTGAAAATTTATATTTTCCGGTAGAAAATTTAACTTTTTTTGTTGAATTGCATTCTTTTCAGTTAAAAATTGAACAATTTGGTATAAAAGTCAACTTTTTGGTAGAAAATTAATTTTTTGTTAAACACTCAGGAAAGTAGTAAAGCAATAAGTAGGGGAGGGGGTATCTATGCTTCACGTTACTTGAAAAATTTCCTTTTTAAAATAAGATCAGATTATTTATTTAATCTAAAAAATCTTTTTTCTACTGTCTAGTTGTCATAAATGTTAAACAGTAGTCAAGGACCATATATGAGAGACCAGCAGAGATCCAGATTGAAAGCATTGAGTAGGAACTGAGGATAGGGGAAGTAGAAGAAGTGAGGGGAAATTCAGGAGAATGATTAGAATCGATGTTAGATAGGTAAAAGGAAGTAGGGAAAGGGGATGATCAGCTGTTGAAGTAAGGAGAGGAGGAAGTGATTTGGAAAAAGTATGGTAGGGAGCGAAGGGTGAATTGAGTATGTGGAAATAGGGGAATGTAGGAGGAGTAGGGGAGGGAAAGTATAAACCTAATTTTTATTAATAAATACTTTTTGTAACTTGAAAATTGTTCTGTTTAATATAAAATCAAATTATTCATTTAAATTAAAAAATCTGTTCCAAAAGACTAGATGTCATAAATGTAAAACATAAATCAAGGACCATAGATCAGTGACCAGCAAAGGTCCAGCAGAGTGAAAGGAAGTAGCGAATGACTTTTTGCATTTCGTTTGGGTAAGTGAAGCACCGCACCGGGAGGTTTGCATTTGACTGATTTATGAGTCCGGAGCACATTGTCTCACTGGAAGCTGCGTACCATGACACAAACAGACATGACATGACATAACTGGGTCAATTCCGGTCCTTATTCACAATGGCTGGGAACGCGTGCCTCTTCTCTTAGACTTAGAGTAGAGGGTTCCCGGCAGAAAATTTATCGCCAGTAGCTACCCGCAGTTAAGGGCACAAAGAAAAGAAACTACTCTGAAATTGCGTCTTCCGATACCGATACACTTTCCTCAGAGTTCGAAAAGAAAACCAAAGTAGCCAAGAAGGGGCTTGACTTTTCGCTATTTTTCAAAGCACGGACCTTGCCGAATGAGAGGTCGAGATCAATGTAAATAGGAAATAGCTCTGTTCCATCTTACTTTTCAAGAAAGTTTCTACTTACATTTTTTAAATAACAAATATATTTTTTTAAATTTTTGGATTTTTAATAAAAAAGGCAGTGTTACAATCATACAAAAATTTAGTTTACTAAAAAAAATTAAGGTAGAATATGGTATTTATATAGACAAAAAAATGTTTGGTTAATCTAACCAAATGTTTAAATTGTGATAACCAAATATTCTGGTAGATGCAGCCAAAAAATGTTGCTGGACCAATAAAACAATTTTCTGAATCAACCAAAATTTGGTTGATTCAGCCAAATTTTCATGTATATCCAAGAAAAACATTTTTTTGGATCAAGAATTTTTTTTGGAAGTACGTGACGCTATTTTCAGTAATTTTTTGAAAACATCTTTTTTTATATTTTTGGGTTTGTAATAAAAAAGACAGTGTTACGATCATAAAAAATTTGGTTCACTAAAAAAAATTAAGGTAGAATATGGTATTTATATAGTCAAAAAATGTTTGGTTAATACAACCAAATGTTTAAATTGTGTTAACTAAATATTTTGGTAGATGCAACCAAAAAATATTGCTGGGCCAATAAAATAATTTGTTGAATCAACCAAAACTTGGTTGATTCAGTAAAATTTTCATGTATATCCGAGAAAAACATTTTTTTGGACCGATGATTTTTTCTGGGTGTACGTGACGCTATTTTCAGTAATTTTTTACTCACCTGTACGTTTTCCGATAAAAAACAGAGTTTGTGAATTTTGCTAAAGATGGTCCTGCAACAGTAAAATTAAATAATTACTTAATCACTTTAAAAATCACTTTCTTAATTTAGAATTTTGCAAACAAGAATTCTTTTTATCTCCCAGTTTAATGAATTTCCTTTTTTTCGCTTTTGCTCTGAATATTAATAGAATTTATTTTTAAACTCTTACTATTCTTGGTTAAAATCTAATTTCTTTAGGATGAAAAATCAAACATTATATTTTTGGGAGTTTATTTAGCTTAATTGAGAAGTGCTTTAACTTTGTTTCAAATTTATTTTTCTTATTGAAAATTTAACTATTACCTTTATTATTAAATTAAACTTTTTTAGTGGAAAATTCAATTATTAGGTTGAAAATGTACCTTTTTTAGTTGAAAATTCAATTTAGAAATTCTTACTATTCTTGGTTGAAATCTAATTTTTTTGGGTTGAAAATTCTAACATTATATTTTGGGTTTGGAATTTATTTAGCCTGATTGAAAATTCCTTCAATTTTGTTTCAAATTTATTTTTCTTACTGAAAACTTAACTGTTACCTTTTATTATAAAATTACTCGTTTTTAGTTAAAAATTCAATTATAAGGTTCAAAATTTGTCTTTTTTAGCTGAAAATTCAATTTAGAAATTCTTACTATTTTGGTTAAAATCTAATTTTTTGGGTTGAAAAGTCTAACATTATATTTTGGGTTCGGAATTTATTTGGCTTAATAGAAAAATGCTTTAAATTTTTTCAAATTCATTTTTTATACTGAAAATTGCACTATCACCTTTTTATTTTAAAATTACTCTTGGTTAGTTAAAAATTCAATTATTAGGTTGAAAATTTATCTTTTTTAGTTGAAAATTCAATTTAGAAGTTCTTACTATTTTGGTTAAAATCTAATTTTTTGGGTTGAAAAGTCTAACATTATATTTTGGGTTCGGAATTTATTTAGCTTAATAGAAAAATGCTTTAAATTTTTTCAAATTCATTTTTTATACTGAAAATTGCACTATCACCTTTTTATTTTAAAATTACTCTTGTTTAGTTAAAAATTCAATTATTAGGTTGAAAATTTATCTTTTTTAGTTGAAAATTCAATTTAGAAGTTCTTACTATTT
>JAAAKG020000025.1:1282805-1305090 GCA_010014905.2 Druon quercuslanigerum
TAGATATTCTAATAGGGGGTCCAATCAGTTTTTTCTAGACTAAATATTCTGATAGGGGACCCTACCAGTTTTTTCTAGACTAGATATTCTGATAGGGGCCCTAACCAGTTTTTTCTAGACTAGATATTCTGATAGGGGCCCGATCAAGTTTTTTCTGGACTAGATATTTTGATAGGGACCCAAACCAGCTTTTGCTAGACTAGATATTCTGATGGGGGCCCAAACCAGTTTTTTCTAGGCTAGATATTCTGATAGGGGCCCAACAATTTTTTCCTAGACTAGATATTTTGATAGGGGCCCAAACCAGTTTTTTCTAGACTAAATATTCTGGTAGGGGCCCCAACCAGTTTTTTTTTAAATAGATATTCTGATAGGCGCCCTAACCAGTTTTTTCTGGACTAAATATTTTGATAGGGCCCAAACCAGTTTCTTCTAGACTAGATAATCAGATAGGTGCCCCAACCAGTTTTTTTAGACTAGATATTTTAGTAGGGGCTCCAACCAGTTATTTTAGACTAAATATTATGATAGGGACCCAATCGGATCCCAACTTCAAAATTACTTCTTTGGTTCCACATAAGGTACACCCCACAAATATTGACCGCTTTCAAAAAAAATTTTTTTAAAAAGCTGATAAAATTTCTAAGAGAGTTCCAAATCCAAAAAAAGAAATTCCATAATTTTTATTTATTTATTTATTTCTATATAACAAGTGCTGGTTTTGACTTAAAGTTTCTAATGTAAAATGCATGGGGAAAAAATGAAAACAACCTTTAAACCCAAAAATGTCAATTCTGCATGAAGTCGACATTTTAAACACTGTATTTTCGTCTTTTTTTAATTAAAATTATTAATATTAGTGTCTATTGGAATACTTATTGTCAATGGTTAAATAATTGTTAACTATTTAAACAAATGGAATCTGTTTAAACAATTTTTTTTCGAAAATTCTTTTTTCCTCCTAAAAATTATTACTATTAGTCCAGTGGAATATTGATTAAAATTCGTTTAATACTTTTTAATTTTTGAAACAAATAGAATTTGTTTAAATAATTTTTTTCATACAAAATTATTAATATATCTTTAGTGGAAGAATTACATTGTTTGATTAATATTTTTTTTAATGAAAAATATAACTGTTGGTCTAGTAAAATATTTAACAACATTGGTTAACTAATTGTTAATTATTTATACAAATCCCATTCGTGTAAAAAATGTTTTTTGTCTCAAAATTCATTGACCTGGCAGTTTATTTTCGTTAAGTGACATACATTTATTTTCAAATATTTTTCAATGGTTAATTGATCAATATTCCACTAGACCCACAGTAATAATTTTTATTTAAAAAAATTCGAAATGCAATTATTTAAAGACATTTAATTTGTTTAAATAATTGAAAATAAATGACCTAATTTTAATCAATATTCCATTAGACCAACAGTAATATTTTTTAGGGGAGAAAATAAATTTTCAAAAAAAATGTTTAAAGAAATTCTATTTGTTTAAACATGCAAAAATTGATGAAATAATTTTAATAAATAGTTCACTAGACTGATAGTAATAATTTTGAGGGGCAAAAAACAAATTTTCGAGAAAAAATTTTAACAAATTCCATTTGTTTAATTAATTAAAAATTAATTAACCAATGATATTTAATATTCGACTAGTAAAAAAATACCAGAATACAGTACTCAAAAGGTCATTCTCACATTTTTTCAAACTCTAGAAAATTATTCCAAAAACTCAAAAAAGTGAATTTTCCCCATAAATTTTACTTTTGGAATTTCAAGTCAAAACCGGCACCTATTAAAATAAAAAAATAAAAAAATAAAAAATTAAGGAATTTCTTTTTTTGGATTTGGAATGAAATGGGCAGGAGATCGTTGTCCTAAACAAATAAAAAGCGTCTTTGAGCGACCCTATTGTTGAACCTGATTTTTTAATTAGCTTTTCAATTTTTTTATAAATAAACCAATATGACGAAAAAAGGCCATTTTTAAATTTGACATTCCGGGTGTTCATCAATAACAGTAAAATTGTTAAACTCACCTAAATCTGATAGAATAACATTAGTTAAAGATGTTACCATATTAGACAATGAAGAAAAAATTTGTTTATGAACAGATTATTTGTTGAAAACATATTTTCTACTATTTTCCATAATTATACGTTTTTTCAAGTTATATTGCAAAAAATTTGAATAAAAACAATATTATATTACAAAATTATTATCTTAACATTGTAAATGTTTATATTAAAAACAAATTGAATCAACAAATTCAGCAATCAGGCATTTTTCGAGAGAAAAATTGTTTTTTTTCTGTTTCAATTTTTTTAAATTAGGAACCTTATGATAATTTTAGCGAAATTCATAATTTTTTTTATTAATCTTATGATTTTTTTACACAAAGTTAATAAACAAATGCATTTTTCGGGTATTTGTAGGCAGAAAAATTCTGTTTTTTCAATATCACTCTTTTTAGTTGGGATTTTCATGACAATTTCAGCAACATTCCTAAGAAGTTTATAAATTTTATGTTTTTTTTAACAAATTAAATAAAAAAATGCATTAATCAGGCATTTGTCTACAGAAAAATTCGTTTTTTTTTCTATTTAGACTATTGTTATGTCATGAAGTTCCCGACTGAAAAGACTGCGATTGAAAAAACCTAATTTTACTTCCGATAAATTCCCAAATAATGCATTTGTTTGTTAAATTTGTTTTAAAAAATCATAAGATTAATCAACAAATTATGAAGTTTGCTAAAATAATCATAAAGTTCCTGATATAAAAAAATGGACACCGGAAAAAACTAATTTTTCTGTCGAAAAATGCCTGAACACTGAACTTGCTTATTAAATTTGTTTATAATATAAAAAATTATAATCTTGAAAAAATATTTTTTTAATATAATATTGTTTCCATTGAAATTTCTTGCAATGTAACTTGTAAAAACGTATAATCATGAAAAATCGTAGAAAACATTTTTTCAACAAATAATTTGTTCATAAAAAATGTATTTGTTTAATATTTGATATTTCAACATTTTTAACTAATGTTACTCTATGTAACTTAGGCGATTTCAACAATTTTCCTGTTATTGACGAGCACCGGGAATGTCAAATAAAAAAAATTGCCATTTTTTACATTTGTTTATTAATAAAAAACATTGAAATTCTAATTAAAAAATTAGGCTCGAAAACTTTCTTAGAAATCTTATCAGCTTTTTTGAAAATTTTTTTCGCCCAAATCAGTCAACATTTGTGGGCTGTACTGTACTATAATATTGAAAACAAAACCTAAATTTTTTAGAAATTTTGAGTCTTCTTTGTAACTTTAAGATTTTTATAATGTTTATTATAATTTATCAGATAATTTAAAAATTTAAAATTTTTAAGCGCAAAAATATTAAAAACAAACGTGTCTCAAATTGTAAAATGTTTACCAAAATTTAACCTATTAGAAATTAATATTTATATAATAAATTAATCAGTTTCAGAAAGAAAGCACTAACCAAATTCTTAAGAGAGCCGAAGAGCCTAAATTAATGATTTTTTGATAAATAAGGCTTATCCTAGCCCTTACAAAGTTGCAGAAAAGGAACCTATTTGTATTTATGTTTTGAAATTTGAAAATCTTGTGGTAACGGTTTAACTGTCAACATCGGTATATTTTCATTGTAAAGATAAGTGGCATATAGATTTATATTCATGGACGAAATGAGTGACGAGGACCAATTGTGACCCTCTTTCCGTTCTTATAACCCCTCTGCATTTTCGGCGAGAGCCCATTTCTGTATATCAAAGGTGTCAAATATAAGTACAAGAGTGTTCATCATTTTCCAATGATGATTTACATCCAGAATCAATTTCAATTTTTCATGTAATTAGAAAATTGCGCGCGCTTTATGGTAAGTAATTAACATTTTCTTCAGGAAAAAATTCGGTTTATTTTCAAACATTTTTTTATAGAATCAAAAAAAAAATATATTATATGATTTGAGAACGTTGGACATGATTTACAGAAGTAATTTAATTTCATTTCATTTACCTGGCCGGCAATCGGAAGTTCTGGGGTTCGATTCCCAGTGGAGCGAAGTGAGAAGATCTTTTTTCAGAACACTATAAATAAAAAAAAATTTAATTAATTTTCCTTCCAGTCAAAAATGACTTTAAGTATTTTCTCTTATTTGAAGATTTAACTTGGTCGTTCATTTTGATTTCTATTTTCACAGATTTTGAAATGTTATCTACATTGGTCGATAGTAACTACATCTGATAATAATACAGATTTCTTTAAATTACTTGTATAATAAATTTAACACCTGGCTTGAGATAACGCATCTTTCTGAAAAAAAGATTTTTCTTTTGATCTCTCTGATAGCTTAATTGGTTATCACCCGAGCGGCAATCGGAAGTTCTGTGGTTCGATTTCCAGTGGAGCGAAGTGAGAAGATCTTTCTTCAGAACAATATAAATAAAAAAAATTTTTAATTAATTTTCCTTTTAGTCAAAAATGACGTTAAGTATTCTCTCTTATTTGAAGATTTAACTTGATCGTCAATTTTGATTTCTATTTTCACAAATTGTGGATCTGATGATAATACAGATTTCTTTAAATTACTTGTATAATAAAAGTAACACCTGGCCTGAGATAACGTATATTTCTGAAAAAAGATATTTCTTTCGATCTCTCTAATAGCCTAGTTGGTAAGCACCCGACCCACAATCAGAGATTCTGTGATTTGATTCCCAGTGGAGCGAAGTAAGAAGATCTTTCTTCAGAACAATATAATTAAAAAAATTTTTTTTCTTCTAGTCAAAAATGACGTTAAGTATTTTCTCTTATTTGAAGATTTAACTTTGTCGTTAATTTTTATTTCTATTTTCACAGATTGTGAAATTATATCTACATTGGTCGATAGAAACTACATCTGAAGATAATACAGATTTCTTTAAATTAATTTTACAATAAATGTAACACCTGGCTTGAGATACCATATATTTCTGAAAAAACGTTTTTTTTCGATCTCTCTAATAGCCTAATTGGTAAGCACCCGACCGACAATCAGAGGTTCTGTGGTTCGATTCCCAGTGGAGCAAAGTGAGAAGATCTTTTTTGAGAAAAAAAGAATTTTCTTTATTATAGTGAGGAAATTCCAGTAAATTCAATATGAATTGCAGCATTTTTTCACTTACTTAACATTTTTTTAAAGTAGCAGATTTTTTTCATTGACGAAATATGACTCCGCGTGAACTCTGTATGAACTATTCATCAAGGTAGAACTAAATTTGACTATTTGAATTATATTCCATTTTTTTTATAAGGGTTAATTTAAAAAATTGGTTAAACATATTTTTCACGTGAATGTTTTAATTTATTTTGTTTTTATTTCAACATCTTTTTTTTAATGTTCACGAGTAAGAAAAATGTGACGTTTATGTTCATGAGGGAAGCTCAAAAAATTGTAAGTTCCTTTGATTTGTGAGCTTATCCTCGTAAAAGCTTCCATTTGCTTTAAAAAAGTGTGATTTTTTTAATTTTTTGAAAAAGGGGATCTTTGATGCCACGGGGGTAAACCACCCCGAACCGTTAAAAATCCGTATTTTCTCACAGGTTTGATGAAAAAATTTTCAGTTTGGCCTAAATATCATAAAAAGTAGCTTGATAAAAACAATTAAATAAAAAAGTACAAAATAGTTGAAAAACCCCGCCCAGAAATTAAAAACCATCCCCTGTTCGAACAAAAAATAGAAATTTCTAGAACTTCCTTCAGTTTCTATTGCGAATAATTCATATATTTTAAACAAAATAATCTCTTATTTCTTTTTTTAAATAATAAATCTATAATAACAAATTTAAAGGGGGTAGTATTTTACCACGTAGTAAGCCTTATGTCATTTGTTTTATAGCTAATATTTTTTAGCAGCATTCGTGAATATTTTATTTCAAATTCATGAAATCTTCTCAATAAAAACTGCTGGAAGTTCAAAAATTAATTTAAAAATAGAATAGGTACTTATTATTTAATTTTTGGGGAATGTTTTTCAACCTTTCTACACTTTTTATTTTATTTTATTTTTCTGACCACTTTCTACAATATTTAGAAAAAAAAAATATAAATTTCTTTATCAAACCTGTAAGAAAATATGAATTTTTTGCGGTAGAGGGTGGTTCCCCATGGGATCAAGATCCCGCTGTTGAAAGAATTAAAATAACAGTTTTTTTGCTTCTGCAAAAACTTCTTTGGTTCAAAATTCAACGAGTTAGTTGAAAGTGGAACTATTTTGCAAAAAAAAAAAATTATGATTCATCACTTTAGTTAAGAAAGGTTTTTTTGTGCTTAAAATTGATATATATGTTAAATTTTCTAAAAAATATTTTTCAAATTGAAAATTTAACTGTTCCATGTTTGATTTAACATGTATCTTCTTCAGCTGAAAATTCAACTATTTGGTTGTAAAATCTGTATTTTGCTAAAACTTTGTCTTTTTTCGTACAAAATTAATTTTCTTGGCGACTAATTGATCTTTATGATTAAAAATCCACTAATTTTGTTATATATAAATCTGTTTTACGTAGAAATGTAATCTGTTTGGTTTAAAATTCATTTAATTGGCTTTCAATTTTTTTACTGAAAATTAATTTCTTATACTGAAAATTTACCTATTTCATGTTTGGTTGAACATCGTTCTTCTTCAGTTAAATATTATAGTACAAAATCAAATTCATTTAGTTAAAAATTATTTATTTTGCTCATAAGTATTCTTGTTTGGTCGAAAATAATCTTTTTGGTTAAAAATTCACTTCTTTGTTTGTAAAATAGTTTTTTTTAAATCTAATTTTTAGTAGATAGTTAAATTTTAAACATATATAGAATAAGCACATTTTCGGCCAAAAAGGTAAATGTTTAAAAAGTTAACTTTCTACAAAGTGGGTTAACTTAAAACCAAGCAGTACAAAAAAAATTATATTTAAAAAAAAATTAAATTTTTAACCAAATAGATGAGTTTGGAACTAAATTGATGAATATTAAACATCAAAAATAATTTTTAAATAAGTAATTTAACTTTCAACCAAGCAGTTGAATTTTGAACCATATGTAATAGTTCAGATTTCAACTAAGAAAGATTTGAATTTAAATAAAAGACACATAAATTTAATAAATAATAAAGCGTTTGCCAAAAAATAGTGCAAGAAAAAAATAGTGGTTGAATTTTCTTACAAAAAGGTTAAACTTTACGAAAAATTATGATTTTGCACCAAATAATTGATATTAAAATATTAAATAATTTTTAACGAAATACTTGATCTATTTTTAATAGTCAAATTTTCATACAAAAAAGATTTAACTTTACAAAACAGTTGATACTTGAAACAAAAAGAAACAAACGAATTTTTATTGAAGCAATTAAGGTTTCAACTCAAAAACATTACTTGTTAATAAAATAGTTAAATTTAAAAAAAAAAACTAAATTTTTATAGCAATATATGCATTTTTTCAAGACAGATGCATTTTCAACAGCAATAAATTTTTTTATCCAAAAGGGTCATTTTTTGTATAAATAGTCGAATTTCGAACAAAATAGATAAATTTTCTTTAAAAAGATGATTTTTTAATAAAATAAATAAATTTTCTAACAAACAGTTAAATTTTAAACTGAAAATATAAGTTTTTATTCGAAAATAGAAAAGGTACATTTTAAGTAAAAAAGATTACTTTCAAAAACAAAAAAATTAATTTTGCACAAAATAGTCCAATTTTGAAAAAAAAAATTTGAAACAAAACAAAAACAAAATTTCAACAACAAAAAAATTAATTTTGCACCAAATAGTCGAATTTTGAAAAAAAATTTTGAAACAAAAACAAAATTTCAAAAACAAAAAATTAATTTTGCACCAAATAATCCAATTTTGAAACAGAAAGATGAATCTTCAGGTACACATGGAAATTTTCCATTTTCCGATTAATCTTTGCCAAATAAGTGATCGAATTTTCCACCAATAAATATGAATCCTGAACAAGAAATTTAATATTTGATATTTCAACGAAGAACAATTTTAATTTAAATTTTTATAAAACACTTGAATTAAACCAAAAATAACGAAGTTTTAAAAAAATAGTGTAAATAATCCCGAATAAAAATTTCATTTTTAACCGAAGAAAATCAAATTTCTACTAAACAAGTTGAATTTCCAACCCAAAAGAACATTTTTAAAAACAGAATTTTTAACAAAACAGATGAATTTTCGAACAAAAAGGATTAATTTTAACAAAATAGTTGGATTTTTTATCGAAAGGACGAATTTTTATTCAAGATGATTAACTTTATAACAAAAAATATGAATTTTTAACAAATAAAATAATTTTATAACAAATAGTTGAATTTAAAACTGAAAAATATAACTTTTCAATCGAAAATAGAAAAGGTTAAAGAAAACAAAATTAAATTTTAAGTAAAAAAAAATAATTTCAAGAACAAAAAAGTTCATTTCGCAAAAAGTAGTCTAATTTTAAAACAAAAAGAAGAATCTTCATGTTCACAAGGAAATTTTCCATTTTATGATGAATTTTTGCCAACCAAACGATCGAATTTTCCACCAATAAATATGAATCCTCAACGAGAAATGTTATAATTGATATTTCAATGAAGAACAATTTGAATTTGAATTTTCTTAAAACAGTTAAATTAAACCAAAAATAACGAATTTAAAGAAAAATAGTGGAAATAATCCCGAATCAAAATCTCATTTTTAACCGACAAAAAATCCAATTTCTACTAAATAAGTGGAATTTTTAACCCAAAAGAACTTTTTTAAAACAGAATTTTCAAGAAAAAAGATTAATTTTCGACCAAAAAGCATTAATTTTAACAAAATAGTTGGATTTTTTATCAAAAGGACGAATTTTTATTCAAGATGATTAACTTTCTACCAAAAACTCGGAATTTTTAACAAAATAAATTAATTTTCTAACAAACAGTTGAATTTAAAACTGAAAAATATAAGTTTGCAATCGAAAATAGAAAAAGTAAAAGAAAAGAAAATTAAATTTTAAGTAAAAAAGAATAATTTTAAAAACAAAAAAATTAATTTCGCATAAAAAAGAATTTTCCACCAATAAATATGAATCCTCAACGAGAAATGTAATAATTGATATTTCAACGAAGAACAATTTTAATTTTAATTTTTTCAAAACAGTTGAATTTAACCAAAAACAACGAATTTTCACAAAAATAGTCGAAGTAATCCCGAATTGAAATTTCATTTTTAACCGAAAAAAATCAAATTTCTACTAAATAAGTGGAATTTTCAATCCAAAAGAACTTTTTTAAAAACAGGATTTTCAACAAAACAGACGAATTTTCGACCAAAAAGGAATAATTTTAACAAAATAGTTGTATTTTAATCAAAAGGACAAATTTTTATTCAATGTGCTTAACTTACCATAAAAAAATATAAATATTTAACAAAATAAATTAATTTTCTAAGAAATAGTTGAATTTTAAACTGAAAAATATAAGTTTTCAATCGAAAATAGAAAAGGTGAATTTTAAGTAAAAAAGATTAATTTTAAAATAAAAAAATTAATTTTGCACCAAATAGTCCTATTTTGAAACAAAAAGATGAATCTTCAGATACATAAGGAAATTTTCCATTTTACGATGAATTTTTTCCAACCAAACGATGGAATTTTCCAACAATAAATAGGACCAATAAATGTAAAATAGAATTCATATTTCAAGGAAGAAAAATTTAAATATAAATTTTCTTAAAACAGTTAAATTAAACCAAAAATAACGAATTTAAAGAAAAATAGTGGAAATAATTCATAATCAAAATTTTATTTTTAACCGACAAAAAATCCAATTACTACTAAATAAGTGGAATTTTTAACCCAAAAGAACTTTTTTAAAACAGAATTTTCAAGAAAACAGATGAATTTTCGACCAAAAAGGATTAATTTTAACAAAAGAGTTAGATTATTTATCAAAAGGACGAATATTTATTCAAGATGATTATCTTTCTACCAAAAAATATTAATGCTTAATAAAAAAAAAATAATTTTCTAACAAACAGTTGAATTTAAAACTGAAAAATATAAGTTTTCAATCGAAAATAGAAAAGGTAAAAGAATAGAAAAATAAATTTTCAGTAAATAAGAATAATTTCAAAAACAAAAAAAATAATTTCGCAAAAAGTAGTCTAATTTTGAAACAAAAAGTTGAATCTTCAGGTTTACAAGGACATTTTCCATTGTACGATGAATTTTTTCCACCCAAACGATCGAATTTTCTATTAATAAATATGACCAATTAAACCAAAAATGACGAATTTTCAAAAAAATAGTGGTAATAATCCCGAATAAAAATTTCATTTTTAACCGAAAAAGATCAAATTTCTATTAAATAAGTTGAATTTTGAACCCAACAGAACTTTTTTATAAACAGAATTTTATAAAAAAAAGGATTGATTTTACCCTAATAGTTGAATTTTCGAAAAAATATTTTAATTTTTAACTCGGCGAGATACGTTCTGAATCAAGAATATAATAGTAGACTTTTTAGCTGAAACTAAGTATTTTTTAACGAAAAATACTTGGATTTTCTTGTTGGGTTCTATTAATTTAGTTCTTAATATTGCAAAAATAGGGAATGTTCTAGAAAACAGGACAAGAAGAGAAATCTTATAAAAAACTGGATATTAAGGTTTTAACATATAATTTTTAATAAATTAAATAACATAATTTTAAATTGAAATACATAAATTTGACATTTTTTATTCTTTAGTTTCACAAGCAAATTTTCCATTCTACGATGAATTTTTGCTAACTAAACGATCGAATTTTCCACCAATAAATATAAGTCCTCAACGAAAAATTTTTTAATTGATATTTCAACGAAGAACAATTTTAATTCTAATTTTCTTAAAACAGTTGAATTAAACCAAAAATGAAGAAATTTCAAAAAATAGTGGAAACATTCTCGAATAAAAATTTAATTTTCAACCGAAAAAGATCAAATTTCTACTAAATAAGTTGAATTTTAAACCCAAAAGAACTTTTATAAAAATAGAATTTTTAACAAGCGAGTAATTTTTTATCGAAAAATAATTGGATTTTCTTGTTGGGTTCTATTAATTAAATTAATTAGATTTAATCAATCTTGCAGTAATCCTAAAACACTGTTTTATTTTAGCGCAGTACAAAAAATGTTTAGTTTCTTATTTTTAAATATTTATCTGTTTATAGGAAAAATAAAATTCAACCCAATTTTTTATGGCAGGAAATAATGTTAGATTATAAAAAATGTTGTAGTTGGCAATAAATTTTTAAAGTATTCTTCACAGTGCAAGTTATTATTCAACCATTGTATTGTGACTTAATTTGGTAAAAAATATTGACAATAGCGACAGACGCAGATAAGTGATAAATATCGCTATTGTAGAGTTACTAAATTGACAAAAAAAAATTTTCCTTTAAAAAATATATTGAAAAAAAGGAAATGTTGTTTTGGTGAAAAACTTTTTTATTTGTATTCGATTTTATTTTTATTTACTCATTTATTATTATTATTCTAAAAAAAAAATGTGTACGGCGATTTATGATTTGGAATTAAAGATTCATATATATGTATCTAAATTCGATGTATGTTGAAACAATGTATTTTAATTAATCAGAAGTAGTCTAATAATGTTACACTAGACCCTGAGGCCAACAACTTACATCAACCATTTCTAAAAAAAAAAAATTTGAATTGAAATATATAAATTTTAAATTTTTTATTCCTAACAGTCACTTTATTGATTTTTACACAAACTCCTTGACGCTTGCAAATTTTTTTTCAAAATCCCTCACTTTTTGATGGTCAACCTTGACCAAAAATAAATCGCTAACTTCCCTGATTTCCAGGATGTCTCAAGGACACTTTGAAACATTAAAAAGCCATTTTTTCTAAAACGTGAACTTTTGAAAAGACCCTAAATAAATCCCCTCTATTCTAAAATTTTAGTCGCGTGGATATTCTGAACGTCACCCTCGTTTCGTAGATTTTTCACAGCCACTCGTAGAATCCAAGAAGAGCAGGAGGAGGAAAGAAAAGGAATAAAGAGATGAAAAATAAAAAAAAAAGAGCAAGAAGAGCAAACGCCAGGTCAGAATGAAAAGAGCGGAGAAGAAAGGCGAAACACGATTCTGTTTTTCTCGCAAGGGGAATACAATGATGTCCGGAAAAAGCTTTTTCGGATGGGAAGGAACCAAGGAACGACCGAATTCGTAGCTGCAGTGGCTGCTCTGCTCCACTCAGCGCAGCGGAAAATCTGATGCCGAAGCGAAGTGAAGAGGGTCTTCGAGCGAGGCTGTCATTAATAAAAGTGTCAATGGTGTCAGTGGACTAATGTCGGTAGTCACTCCCCAGGCTGGGCGGTAGAATCGCTACTACCCCATCCGAGAATTCCACCCTCTCGGGCCGAAACCATCTTCCAGCATCCCCATTTCAAATCGCTCTCTGCGAATCCCATTGGCTTGGAACCAACATTTCTTTTCCTCATTCCTCCATCAGTGATACGATTATCCGATTATCCACATTTTCGGAAAGAAATTAATAGGCTGTTTTCCCTAGGGGCCTAGGGCGTAGACCAGAGAGGAACTCGATGCCAAATTCACAACAAAAAATATACGAGTTTTTTATTTATTTATTTATCTAGATAGATTTGCAATAAATTTGGGCAACACGGCTGTATTTTCTTGGGAGACGAAGTCCAGCTAAACGCGAATTCTACACTTTTTTCAGTTTCTTCTTCTCGTGAAAATTTTGAATTTTTTTCACACTTGAAATAATTCTATTAAGGAAAAAGTACATTATTAAGCATTTTTGGAATTGGACAAAATTTTTACCAGACTTCTACAACAGAAGCGTAAGGTAAAATTCCAAACATGGATTGAAATGACGGAGTTGCAATACATGTATTGTAAATTTTGTAAAGCGTAAAGTCATAATTCAGCTTTTAAATACGTGTTTTAGAGCGTTTACAAGACGAAAATTGTGCTTAAGGACATCATGGAAATAATGGAATTCCCAGAAATTCACCGAATTCAAATCATTCACCTAAGAAATTCACGTAATTCATGAAATTCACAGAATTCACGCAATTTCAAGGAATTCAAGGAAGTCATGAAAATGACTGAATTTGCGGAATTCATGGAATGAAAGAAATTCGCAAAATTTATTGCATTTATGAAATTCGCGGAACTAATGTAACTCAAGGAAGTCGCAAAATTCATGGAACTTAAGGAATTCCAGAAATTCACGGAAATTATAGAATTCACGGAATTAAAGCAATTCAGTGAATTCACTGAAATTACGGAATTCACCGGATTTGCCGAATTCACGGTTTCCATAAAATTTATTGAATTGATGAAATTCACGACATTCATGTAATTAATCGAATTCAAGTAATTCCTGGCATTCACGAAATTTATGGAACTCACTAATGTAATAAAATTCACGTAATTGATGACATTCACAGAATTCACGGAATTTCAAGGAATTCAAGGAATTTATGCAATTCAAGGAATTCATGAAATTCACTGAATTTGCGGAATTAATGCATAAAAGGAATTCGCCAAATTTATTGTAATTATGGAATCCACGGTACTAATGTAATTCAAGGAATTCGCGATACTCATGGAACTTAAGGAATTCACGGAATTAAAGCAGTTCAGAGAATTCACTGAAATGACGGAATTCACTGGATTTGCGGAATTCACGGCTTCCATCGAATTTATTGAATTAGCAAAATTAATGTCATTTACCAAATTCAAGTAATTCCCGGCTTTCAGGAAATTTATGAAACTCACGAATTTAATTAAATTCACGTAATTAATGACATTCACAAAATTCGCGGAATTTCAAGGAATTCAAGGAATTTATGGAATTAGTTAAATTTATTTCATTTATGAAATTCACGGAACTAATTTAATTTTCATGGAATTCACTGGATTTTCTGAATTCACGGAATTCATTGAATTTACTGAATTCAAGAAACTCACGCAGTAAGCTTAATTTATAGAATCCATGGAATTCACAGAATTTAAGGAATTCGCGGAATTGTCTGTAATCACGGAATCTACGGACTTCGCGGAATACATTTAACACCTGGAATTCACAAAATGCATACAATTTGCGGAATTTCAAAAATTCAAGCAAATAACGAAATTGGCAGAATTCATGGAATTAAAGGAATTCACGAAATTCAAATAATATATGGAATTTATTGAATTTAAGGAATTCAAGAAAGTCCAATAATTCCATATATTCCGCGAATTCCATGATTCCGTTGAATTTCATGAACTCATTAAATTTCATCAATGCCTTGAATGCCAATGATTCAGTGAAATCCGCGAATTCCGTGTATTCCATGAATTTTTAAATTCCACAAATTCCGTGAAGTCCATGAATTCCGTGCATACCTTGAATTTAAAGAATTCCTTCAGATTGTGAAGTATTTGGATTGTGCAAATTCCTTGAATTCCGTCAATTACTTGACTTCTGTGATTTCACTGAATTCCGTGAACTCCGCAAAGTGGTGAGTTCTGTGCATTAAATGATTTCCCAGAATTATTTTTATTCTGAAAATTTCGTGAGTTGCGTGAATTCCCTGATTTCCTTGATTGTGTGGATCCCGTAATCATTTGAATTCCTTAAATTCCGTGAATTCCTTAGATTGCGTGAATTATTTGAATTTCTTGAATCCTATGAACTCTGTGAATTTATTAAATTATGTTAATACCACGAATTTTTTTTTATAATGCTAATTCCACGAATTCCATAAATTCCGTGAAATCCGCGAATTCCGTGCATTCCGTGAAGTTCATGAATTCCGTGCATTTCTTTAATCTATAGAATTTCTTCAGTTTGTGAAGCCTTTGGATTGTGTGAATTCCTTAAATTCCGTCAATTCCTAGATTTCTGTGATTTCTTGGAATGCCGTGAACTCCGCAAAGTGATGAATTCCGTGAATTATTCGGATTCCGCAAATTTCGTAAGCAGCGTGAATTCCCTGATTTCCTTGAAATCCAAGAATTTCGTGAATAATTTGAATTCCTTAAAATCCTTGAATTTCATGAATTGCATGAAGTCTTTAAATTTCTTGAATTCCATGAATTCTGTGAATTTCGCAAATTATGTTAACTTTGTGAACTCCGCAAATTCTATGACTTCCTTATATTCCAAAAATTTAATGAATTCCTTGAATCGCATGAATGGCTTGTATTCCGTTTATACGATGAATTCCTTGAATTCCGAGAATTCCTTGAATTGCATTAATTCCACGAAATTCGCCAATTCCGGCCGTTATATTAATTCCGTGAATTCCTTGAATTCCGTCAATTCTGTGAATTCCACGAATTCCTTATTGAGTTTCATCAATATGCGCGTAATATACTATGTACTAAATAAAGTTTTGGCTCGTTCCTTTTTATCATCCTTATTGTTAAAAATTTAACTATTATATTGGAATTTTAATTATTTTGTCCATGCTTTGTTTTTAAAGATTATATATCAACAGCCTTTATTGAAAATACAACTATTTTTTTTAAATTAGAATATTTATACAGAAAATTCGCCCTCTTATATTTTTTTAGTTGTTGTGGAAAAATCAAGAATCCTCTGAAAAAACAATTATTTAGTCAAAATGTTGATTTCTTATTAAAGTTTAAACTTTTTGTTCGAAAGTTCAATCATTTGATTAGAAATTCAAGAGTTTGGTCAGAAATTTAACTTCTCAGTTAAAAATTTAATTATTTTGTTGAAAATTTAAATACAATTTTAATTAAATTTTTAGCCAAATAGTTAAATTCCTGACCAAATTTTGAATTTTCAATCAAAAACTTTAAATTTTAATCAAACTTTTACATTTTTGACCAATATTCTCAATAACAGATTCAATACTATTCTAAATAAAATTAAAAAGAGTAAAAATAGAAATTCTAAATCTGATTTTAGAACTCTTCATACGTTCTTTAAATCGATTCTCCAATTGCTTCCTAAAAAAGACAAGAATTTGTAAAAAAATTACATTCTCTTTAAAGAAAAGTTTACATTCTTGACATTTATTTATTTTCTTCATTTCATTTTGATTAAATAGTATTCAAATTACTTAACTCGCCATTTTATACATTTTTTGATCGAAAATTTGCTGTTTCGTTAAAAATTTGTCTATTTGGACAGAAAATTCCTCATTTTTTATTAAAAATTTTTGGTTATTGAAAAATCAACTGCTTTTTAAAAAATAAAATATTTTGTTGAAAAATCTTTTTTTTTAATGGAATTTTTATTATTTTGTCCATAATTCCTTTTAAGAATAAAATATCAACAGTCTTAATAGAAAATACAACAATTTTTTTTAAAAATTGACTATTCAAACGGAAAATTCTAGATCTAGAATCCTCTGAAAAATCAATTATTTATTAGAAATTTTCATTTTTTGTTGAAGTTTAACCTTTTTGTTTGAAAATTCGATCATTTGATTAGAAATTTAACTAGTTGATTAAATAATAAATTATTTTGTTAAAAATTTAACAATACTGTTAATTAAATTTTTAACCAAATAGTTAAATTCGTGACAAAAACTTTAAAAGAAAATACAAATTTTTTACCGATATTCTCAATAAAAGATTACATACTTTTTTAAATAAAATTAAAAAGAGTAAAAATAGAAAACCAAAATCTGACTTCAGAACTCTTCATACGTTCTTTGAATCGATTTTTTAATTGCTTCCTGAAAAAGTCAAGAATTTGTAAAAAAATTACATTGTATTTAAAGAAAAGTTTACATTCTTGACCTTTATTTATTTTTTTCTTTAATTTTGATAAAATATTATTCGATTTTTGATTCAATATTATTTGAATTACTTAACTTGTTAAACAATCAAACAATTTGTTTAAAAATTCATGTATTAAGTGAAAAACTTGTTTTCTTTTTGTAGAAAATTAAGCTTCTTGGATAAAAATTCAACCTTTCTGTTAAAAATTTAATTATTTTAATAGAATTTTAATTATTTTGTCTACAATTCGTTTTTAGGATAAAATATCAACAGTCTTTATCGAACATACAACTATTTTTTTTTAAATTCGACAATTTGGACAGAAAATTTTTTTTACCAATAATCTTAATAAAAGATTCAATACCATTTTAAACAAAATGAAAATAAGTGATAACAGAAATTCCATATCTGATTTCAGAACTCTTCATACATTCTTTCAATCGTCTCTTTAATTTCTTCCTAAAAAAGACAAGAATTTGTAAAAAAATTACATTATCTTTGAAAAAAAGTTTACATACTTGACCTTTATTTATCTTCTTCTTTTCATTTTGATTAAATATTATTCCAATTTTATTGATTAAATATTATTGGGATTACTCAAGTCACCATTTTAAACATTTTTTTATCGAAAATTTGATGTTTAGTTGAAAATTCGTCTATTTAAACAGAAAATTCCTCATTTTTGAATAAAAAATTTTGGTTGTTGAAAATTCAACTGCTTTTTAAAAATCAAATAATTTGTTTAAAAGTTCATGTATTTAGATAAAAAATTGTCTTTTGTGGTAAAAAAATAATCTTCTTGGATAAAAAATACATCCTTTTTTTAAAAAATGAACTATTTTATTGGAATTTTAATTAGTTTGTCCATCATTCGTTTTTAGGATAAAACGCCAACGGTCTTTATAGAAAATACTTTTTTTTTTTAATTCGACTATTTGGACAGAAAATTTTTTTCGGCCAATAAATTTAATAAAAGATTCAATACTATTTTCAATAAAATTAAAACCAGTAAAAATAGAAATCCCAAATCTGATTTCAGAACTCATCATACGTTCTTTAAATTGATTCTTCAATTGCTTCCTAAAAAAGTCAAGAATTTGTAAAAAAATTACATTCTCTTTAAATAAAAGTTTACATTCTTGACCTTTAGTTATTTTCTTCTTTTTATTTTGATAAAATAGTAATCGAATTTTATTGATTAAATATTATTAGAATTACTCAACTCGACATTTTATACATTTTTTGATCGAAAGTTTGATGTTTTGTTGAAAAATCGTCTATTCAAACAGAAAATTCGTCATTTTTGATTAAAAAATGTTGGTTATTGAAAATTCAACTGCTTTTAAAAAAATCAAATAATTTGTTGAAAACTCGTCTTATTTGGTAGAAAATTAATCTTCTTGAATTAAACTTCATCCTCTTTGTTGAAAAATGAACTATTTTATTGGAACTTTAATTATTTTGTCCATAATTCGTTTTTAGGATAATATATCAGCAGTCTTTATAGAAAATACAACTTTTTTTTAATTCGACTATTGGGACAGAAAATTTTTTTTTACCAATAATCTTAATAAAAGATTCAATGCAGTTTCAAATAAAATTAAAAATAGTGATAACAGAAATTCCATATCTGATTTCAGAATTCTTCATACATTCTTTGAATCGATTCTACAATTGCTCCCTAAAAAATACAAGAATTTGTAAAAAATTTACGTTATCTTTAAAGAAAAGTTTACATTCTTGACCTTTATTTATTTATTTTTTTTCATTTTTATTAAATATTATTTGAATTTTGATTAAATATTACTAGGATTACTCAACTCGCCGTTTTATACATTTTTTTATCGAAAATTTGATGTTTCCTCATTTTTTTAAAAAAAATTTTGGTTGTTGAAAATTCAACTGCTTTTTAAAAAATCAAATAATTTAAAAAAAATTCATGTATTTAGTTGAAAACTCGTATTTTTGGCAGAAAATTATTCTTCTTGGATGAAAATTCATCCTTTTTGTTAAAAAATAAAACATTTTATTGAAATTTTAATTATTTTGTCCATGATTCGTTTTTTAGGATAACATATCAACAGTCTTTATAGAAAATACAACTATTGTTTTTTAAATCGACTCTTTAAACAGAAAATTCTAGATCTAGAATCCTCTAAAAAATAAATTTTTTAGTCGAAATGTTTATTTTTTGTTGAAGTTTGACCTTTTTGTTTGAAAATTCAATCATTTGATTAGAAATTCAATAAATTGGTTAGAAATTGAACTTCTCAGTTAAAAATTTAATTATTTTGTTGAAAATTTAAATACAACTTTAATTAAATTTTTAGCCAAATAGTTAAATTCCTGACCAAATTTTGAATTTTCAATCAAAAACTTTAAATTTTAATCAACATTTTACATTTTTGACCAATATTCTCAATAACAGATTCAAGAATATTTTAAATAAAATTAAAAAGAGTAAAAACAGAAATCCCAAATCTGATTTTAGAACTCTTCATACGTTCTTTGAATCGATTTTTTAATTGCTTCCTAAAAAAGTCAAAAATTTGTAAAAAAAAATTACATTTTCTTTAAAGAAAAGTTTACATTCTTGACATTTAACTATTTTCTTTTTTTTCTTATTTTTATTGTTTGATTTTAAATGATTTGAGTGGTTATTTTGATTTTGATTAAATATTATTCGAATTGCCCAACTGGCCATTTTATACATTTTTTTATCGAAAATTTGATGTTTTGTTGAAAATTGGTCTATATGTAAAGAAAATTCCTCATTTTTGATTAAAAAATTTGGTTGTTGAAAATTCAACTGCTTTTTTAAAAATCAAATAATTTGTTGAAAAATTCATGTTTTTAGTTAAAAGTTTATCTTTTTTGGTAGAAAATTAATCTTCTTGAATGAAAATACATCCTCATTGTTAAAAATGTAACTATTTTGATGGAATTATAATTTTTTGTGAATAATTCGTTTTAAGGATGAAATATCAACAGTCTGTATAGAAAATAAAACAATTTTTTTTAAATTCGATTATTTGGACAGAAACTGCGCTCTCTTAAAATAAAGTTTAACCTTTTTGTTTAAAAATTCTATCATTTAATTGAAAATTAAACAGTTTGGTTGGAAATTTAACTAGTTAGTTAGAAATTTAATAATTTTGTTGAAAATTTAACTATATTATCAATTAAGTTTTTAACCAAATAGTTGAATTCCTAAACAAATTGTTGAATTTTCAATAAAAAACTTTAAACTACGTCTAAAGTTTTCTTTGAATTGATTCTCCAATTGCTTCCTGAAAAAGTCAAAAATTTGTAAAAAAATTACATTCTCTTCAAAGAAAAGTTTACATTCTTGATCCTTATTTATTTTCTTCTTTTTATTTAGATTAAATATTATTCGAATTACTCAAATCGCCATTTTATACATTTTTTAAACAAAAATTTGATGTTTCTTTGAAAATTCGTCTATTTGGACCGAAAATGCCTCAATTTTGATTTAAAATTTTTAGTTATTGAAAATTCAACTGCTTTTTAAAAAATAAAATTATTTTTTTAAAATTTCATGCATTTAGTTGAAAAATCGTATTTTGGACAGAAAATTAATCTTCTTGGATGAAAATTGCCTTTTTGTTAAAAAATGAAATATTTTATTGGAATTTTTATTATTTTGTTCATGATTCGTTTTTTAGGATAAAATATTAACAGTCTTTATACAAAATACAATTATTTTTTTTTAAATTCAACTTTTTGAACAGAAAATTCGCCCTCTTAAATTGAAAATTTGGTTTTGAAAAATCAAAAATCCTCTAAAAAATCAATTATGTTGTTTTTTTTTTTAAGATTGACCTTTTTGTTTAAAATTTGATCATTTGATTGGAAATTCAACAGTTCGGTTAGAAATATAACTAGTTGGTTAAAAATTAAATTATTTTGTTGAAAACTCAACTCTACTGTTAATTAAATTTTCAAATGTTCAACCAAATGTTCGAATTTTCAATCAGAAACTTTAAACTTTTAACAGAACTTTTCATAGGTTTTTTGAATCGATTCTTTAACTGCTTCCTGAAAAAGTAAAGAATTTGTAAAAAAAATTACATTCTCAAATTTTTAATCAAATAGTTAAATTCCTGACCAAACTGTTCAATTTTCAATGAAAAACTTTAATCAAAAATACAAATTTTTTTACCAATATTCTCAATAAAAGATTACATACTTTTTTAAATAAAATTAAAAAAAGGAAAAATAGAAAAGCCGAATCTGATTTCAGAACTCTTCATACGTTCTTTGAATCGATTCTTCAATTGCTTCCTGAAAAAGTCAAGAATTTGTAAAAAAAGTACATTCTCTTCAAATAAAAGTTTACATTCTTGACCTTTATTCATTTTTTATTTTTATTTTGATAAAATATTATTCGAATTTTAATTAAATATTTTTCGAATTACTCAACTCATCATTTTCTACATTTTTTGAGCTTTTTTAAGAAAATGTGATCTTTTTAAAAAATCAAATAATTTGTTTAAAAATTCATGTATTTAGTTGAAAACTCGTCTTTTTTGTAGAAAATTAATCTTTTTAAACGAAAATTCATCCTTTTTGTTAAAAATTTAACTATTTTAATGAAATTTTAATTATTTTGTCCATAATTCCTTTTTAGGATAAAATATCAACAGTCTTTATAGAAAATACAACTTTTTTTTTTCAAATCGAGTATTTAAACAGAATATTTTAGATCTAGTATCCTCTAAAAAATAATTAAACTTGAAAAAAACATTTTGATTAAATAATCAAAATGTTTTTTTTCAAGTTTAATCTTTTTGTTTAAAAATTCGATCATTTGATTAAAAATTTAACTAGCTGGTTAAAAATTAAATTATTTTGTTGAAAATTTAACTATATTGTTAATTAAATTTTAACCAAATAGTTAAATTCGTAACCAAATTTTTGAATTTTCAATCAAAAATTTTAATCAAAAAATAAAAGTTCTACCAATATTCTCAATAAAAGATTAAATACTTTTTTAAGTTATATTTAAAAAAAGTAAAAATATAAAACCCAAATCTGGTTTCAGAACTCTTCATACGTTCTTCGAATCGATTCTTCAATTGCTTCCTAAAAAAGTCAAGAATTTGTAAAAAAAATACATTCTCTTTAAATAAAAGTTTACATTCTTGACCTTTATTCATTTTTTATTTTTATTTTGATAAAATATTATTCGAATTTTGATTAAATATTTTTCGAATTACTCAAATCATCATTTTCTACATTTTCTGAGCTATTTTAAAAAAATGTGAGCTTTTTAAAAAATCAAGTAATTTGTTTAAAAATTCATGTATTTAGTTGAAAACTCGTCTTTTTTGTAGAAAATTAATCTTTTTAAACGAAAAGTCATCCTTTTTGTTAAAAATTTAACTATTTTAATGAAATTTTAATTATTTTGTCCATAATTCCTTTTTAGGATAAAA
>JAAAKG020000025.1:1305190-1318306 GCA_010014905.2 Druon quercuslanigerum
TTAAATTTTAACCAAATAGTTAAATTCGTAACCAAATTTTTGAATTTTCAATCAAAAATTTTAATCAAAAAATAAAAATTCTACCAATATTCTCAATAAAAGATTAAATACTTTTTAAGTTATATTTAAAAAAGTAAAAATAGAAAACCCAAATCTGATTTCAGAACTCTTCATACGTTCTTCAAATCGATTCTTCAATTGCTTCCTGAAAAAGTCAAGAATTTGTAAAAAAATTACATTCTCTTAAAATAAAAGTTTACATTCTTGACCCTTATTTATTTTCTTCTTTTTATTTTGATTAAATATTATTCAGATTACTCAACTCGCCATTTTATGCACTCCCTACAAGAAATCTACATAAATGCTATCCGGATCAGTGACTGGTCCAGCAAGGAGGATTTAGAAGACACCCAACTAATCCACAGGATTCTGTGATGGACCTTGAATAATAAATGATCGATGGTGAATCTTTTTTTGAATATCGATGTAGACACAAAGTATCAGCTGAATATAGAGAGAAAGAGAGAGATAAAGAGAGAAAACGAGAGATAAGGGTGAATGGGATGCTGTGGCAGAAGTATCTTCAGGATAGCAGCAGAGCTGATGGATGACAAATGGCTCCTCCACGACGCGTCACTCTAGTCGTTTCTAGGGGCTCCTCCTATACGTGATCAACCATAGCTGCACGGATGCGGGGGCGGAAGGGCGAGCGGGGAAAAATGGGGCGGGGGAGTTTGGACGAAGGGCGAGGTGGAGTTGAGCGGGACTGCGGAGATAAAGTGGGACGTCTGATCCTCCGTCGAGCGAGCAAAAAGATCCTCTCGCGCTTCGCGTCCCGAGAGACGGAAGCTGGAACGAGAAAAACTCCCCCAAGCCCGTTCTCCCCCGGTCCAGAGTTTCAGCCACCCCTTCCACGGAAAAGCCACCCCCTCCGAGAGAAGAAAGAAACTTCCGAGGGAAGGAATCTTTCCAAGCTTCGTCTTCCTCTTCAAAGAGCAACGCTGATGAGTTGGGTCAATCCCGGAAAAAAAAAGTTTCGGCTCGGGCTAAATTTATTATTGATGCGTGTTTGATTTATGGCTGAAAATAATTTCATAGAAAGCTAGATGATAAGGGGTTTAAGACGATTTTAATTGAAGGAAGCAATGCAATTTTTTTCTGTTGAGGGAAAACTTAGAGGTTGAATAATGTGTTGTAATCCGTGGAAATGGAGGTCCTTTATCAAAGTATTTTAATATGAGGGAAGATAACTGGCGAGTTTCTTGAGTGATAAAATAGAAATAAAAATAATAGAAATAGAAAATAGAAATAAAAAAATGATCAGAAATTACAAATTTATCTCATTTATAACATATATCTAAATTTAAATCACTTAAACTTTTACTGATTAAATTAATGAATAGAAGTGAATGATTTAACAGCGGTAATAAAATAGTAAAATTATTTAATAAATAAAAATCCTTCCTTTAAATAATTACTTTATTTTAATAAATTACTAAATTTACCCATAACTGATTAATACATTGAAAATTACAGGCTGAATCAATAAAAAGGGGCAGACAGAAATTAATTTTTGGGTGTAATTTTTGAAACTAAAAATTCAACTCTTTGGTTGAAAATTCATGTATTTTCTTAATGAATAAATAAATCTCATTGGTTAGAAATTCATCTTTTTTACTTAATTCTACAGTTTTTATTTAAAATTAAAATCGTTTTGCGAAAAAATATCAATTATTGGGTTTTATGTTGAGTATTCAATCTTTTTTTTTCCTTCTAAATTCTACTACTGGGTTGGAATTTAAACTATTTTGATAAAAATAATTTCTTTGCTTAATGGTTATTTTAGTTGGAAATTCATTTTCTTGATTGAAAATCTGATTATTTTGTTAAATATTCATCTTTTTGAAAATAATAAGTACATTAGTTAATTGAAAATTGAATTATTCCATTTTTGCATAATATTTTATATTTTTTAGTTAAAAATTTAACTCTTTGATTAAAGATTTAACTATATTATTGAAAACTCGTATTATTTGGTTGAATTCCAATATTTACTTTTTTATTAAATATGTAAATATGTTTTATCTTTAAAATATCACCTGCTGTTTATTTAAAATAAAAATCTATTTATTTAAAATATCATCTGTTAAATTTTTCATCAAGAATTAATTTTTCTGATTCAAAATTATACAACATAACTGCTCCGTTCAAAGTTAAATTAATTTGTTAAAAATCCATTTAACAAAAAAGATTCATCATTTTAGTTTAAAACTCAACTCTATAGTTGAAAGTTAAACTTTTTGACCCTCAGTAAAAAATTCATATTGAAAAAAAATGTAACTGTTTTTTATTTGAAACTGAAATTTTGATTTGTGAAAATATAAAATGTTTTTTAATTACAATCTTTTTGCGTTTAAATAGTAGCTATTATTTCTTGTTGTTATTCTTGTTGAAATTCAACTTCAATTGATTTTTATACTTTATTATATTTTGGGTTAAAATTTGACCTTTTTAAATTCAAAATTCAGATATTTGATTTCAAATTATAATAATTTTTGGTTGAAAATTCAACTGCTTGGTTGAAATTTAAATTATATTGTTGAAAATTTATTTCTTGTTTGTTACAGATTTATCATTTTTGTCGAAAACTAATTTCTATGACTGAAAATTAAATTATTTTGTTGAAATGCGTGTTTTTTTTGTTTAAAATGTAATTTGTAACTAAAAGCGCAACCATTTAGTTTTTTGTTCAAAATTGATCTTTTAAATTTCCAAATTTTACTATTTGATACAAAAATCTTCTTTTTTAAAAATTGATCTTTACGGATAAATTAAACTATATTTGATTTGAAATACCCTTTTTCAGTTGTAATATCATATATTTTTTTAACTTGAAAGTAAAATATTCTTCGTAACAAATGTTACCTAATACATTTTGTTGTTGAAAAATTATGTTTTTTTATTAAAAAAATTACTACTTGGTTCAAAATGTCTTTTTTTTCTAAAGATTCATCATGTAAGTAAAAAATGTAACTATAAAAAAATCGTTTGTTCGCATAAAATTAAATTTTTTGTCGGAAAATTCGGAATATTTCAATCTTGATTTATTTTTTTATATTAACAATTCAAATATTTGATTAGACATTGATTTTTTAACTGCAAATTTATCGTATTTTTTATTGTTGTTAAAAATTGATCTTTTTAGTTTTAGTGTCAATTGAAAATTGAACTAATTGGTTGAAAGTTAAATTTCTTTATTTGAAAATTTATAACAATCAACAAATTTTAAAACCAAAGATGAATTTTGAAAAAATAAGGATTTTTTATTCAAGAAAGAAATAAAGATTTATCAAACCAAAATCTGAATTTTGAGCAAAAATATTAATTTTACAGGAAACTGATGCATTCTTTCCCAACAAGCATGACATTTGCAACCAAAAAATTATTTTTTTTACTAAAAAAGGAGCATTTTCAACTAAAAAGTTCAATCTTAAAAAAATGTAAATTCAACTTTTTACCGAAGTAGTGCAATTGTCAATTAAAAAATATTAATTTCCAAGAAAATATTTAAACTTTCAACCAAAGAGGAGACTTTTTAATTTTTAACCAAAAAGTTTCGTTTTAATTAAAAAAATTATAGATGAATTTTCTATTAAAAAAGATTTAAATTGACTTGTTAGGACCAAAATATAAATTTTTAAGCAAGAAATAAGTTTTCACGAAAAAATTCAATTTTCAATCCAAAAAGACGAATTTTAAACAAAAAAAGGACTTTTTAACAAAAATGTTTAATTGTCTACTAAATAGTTGCATTTATATCCGAAAAAGATGGAATTTTTTTCAAACCAGATAAATTTGATTGAAAAAAATTCCAAACATATAGTTAAATTTTTATCCAAAAAAGATTCCAATTGATTTTTTAGTATCAAAACATTAATTTTTTAACCAAAAATAAATTTCTATAAAAAATGAATTTTCAATCCTAAAAGACGAATTTTTTCAACCAAAAAGGATGAAAATACAACAAAATAGTTGAATTCTCGGATAAAAAGTATGTCTTTTTAACAAAACAGTTTAATGGTTAATCAAAAATTTGCAGTGTTATTTAATAAAGACCAAATTTCTCCTAAAATAGCTGAATTTTTAATTTAAAAAATAAATTTTCCTAATGGTGAATTTTCACCCAGAAAAGATTTGAGTTTTTTTTTTTAACACGAAAATATTAAATTTAAACAAAAAGTATAATTTTTTTTAATGAGTTAATTTCAACAACAATTATCACGTTTTAACAAAATTGTTGAATTTTATACTAAATAGTTGCATTTTTTATCCCAGAAAGATGTGATTTCTGCTGAAGCTGGTGAATTTGAAAATCAAAAACACAAATTAAAAAAAAAAGTTGAATTTTTAAACGAAGAATTGTATTTATTCAAGAAAGATGAAATTTATTCTAAAACAGATGAATTAAAAAAAAACTTAAGTTAAATTTGTATCAAAAGAAGATTCCAGTTAATTTTTTAACCTTAAAAGAATAATTAGAAACAATAAGTTAATTTTCTGCTGAATAGTCGATTTTCAGCCAAAAAGTAAGACTTTTTAACAAATTGTTTAACTTTTCAACCAAACAGTTGCATTGTTATCCAAGTAAAATGAAAATTATAATAAGTCAGGTACACTTTTAATTCAGAAAGACGAATTTTCAGAAATACTAGTTTTTATCCAAAAAAGATTTCAGTTGACATTTCAGAAAAAATATGAATCTTAAACAAAATTTTAAAGTTTTACAAAAATATCTACATTTTTAAACCAAAAAGACGATTTTTTAACAATAGATTTAAATTTGTAAACAAATAGGGATTTCTTTTGAAGCATTTTTCAAATTTTCAACGAAATCGTAAAATTTATAACTAAAATGATAATCTGCAGGAGAAAGTTTTTGCGGATTTCCAAAAATTATGTACATGAGTAAAGAATTTTTTTACAATAATATTTCAAAAATTATTATTTTGTTATTAACAATTATTTAAACATCGTTTTGATAAAGTTCCACTAATTAAGATTGGAAGTATTATCACTGTTTTTGTAAAATTTTTAATAAACAATGAACGTTGACACTTGTATTAAATTCTTCATTAAGAAAGGTAATTATGTCTAAAATAGTAATTTCTTACCATATCCTTGTAAAATTATATCCCAGGCGCATTTTTTGTTTGCCAAGCAAACCAATTTAAACAGAACTTAGAAGAATTTGAATACAAACAAATGAGTATAAAGAACCGCGTTCGTAGCGTGAGTCGCATGTGCCAAGCGTGCCGGTCAAGGCGACAATTATTAAGCGGCGCTCGCGACAAAAACTTTTTTTAAAGACGGTTTTCAATCAAAAGTCGCAAAAATAATTATTATAAAAAATAATGAAAATGGTGCAGTTAAAAAAAACGGTTCAAAGTGTGTTTTTTTATTGCTATTATCTACAAATTTTTCCAATTGCTGTCACTTTTCAAAAAATCACTAAAATCTCATGATCACAGTTGACCTGGCCTGACTCAAAAATAAATTTGTATTTGAATAAATTTGCTGGAAAATCTGGAAGGAAGCCAAGTTTATTTGCTATTGCTGAAGGCTCAAAGCTGTATAATTCGTATGCGAAGAAACACGATGTTTCTCATTACGTGAGACTCGTGCAAGGCAAACATCCCGAAGGTTCGAAAGATCGATGGCTGTCCAACACGAAGCTCCATCATGAGCGACACGTCAGGCGGTACATAAGAATCTTCAACTTGATTGCAGAACCTGGCCCATAACGAGCCACCCGCTACGTCCATCAACTATCTAGTGTTCAATTCATTTTGAATCTACACACACACGTCTAACTACCATTCCCCCAACCATCTTTCTCTCACACTTCATCTTCGAGATGCCTGCATTATGTAGTTACACGTGTAGGCTCTAAACTCAAATGCAGCATCCTCGTATCACGTGCTGCTGCTTTGCTTATTACGCAATTTTCTCCTTCTGTTTTTGTTACTTTATACTTAGGAAAAACGCCGTTATGTACTTCACTGAGAAGAAAAATAATGTCCCAGCAAACAATATGAATATATACATGGTGGACCATTTTAATCTATTACGGGAAATATCTCAGAAAACAAGTCAGATACGGAAAAATGTTTTAGACAAAATTCTTTTGAAGGTTATTTGAAGGTCAAAGTGATTTTTTCTAACAGAAATCCCTAATTTTGATCCCGGATTTGAAAATAGCGGATAATTTTACGTTAAAAATGTTGTATTGGTCTATGTTGTTTCAAGATCAGATGAAGGTCAAATAGGCGAAAGTGACATAGCGAGAAATAGCTCAGAATGTACGGCAGAAACTTTACGTACAAAATGTTTTATTCGTCAATGTTGTGTCATGGTTCAACGGTTTTCAGGATTTTGAAGGCTCTCAGACATCATGTTTATCACATAACATTAAGCCAAGAATTAACGGATCAAATTTCATGAAACGCCTTGAATTTTGTCTATGGGCTTCACATCATCATGAGTTGTTAACATTCGTTATGTTTTCTGATGAAGCTATATTTAAAAACAATGAAGCTTTAAACATACAAAAATGTCATTATTGGTCAGATACGAATCCACACTAGTACAGAACCGCTGATCACCAACATCGTTGGAGCATTAATGTTTGATGAGAAAATATAAATCGCTATCTGATTGGTCCATATTTTTTCGATGACGCTGTTAACCAATCTTTGAAAGTTGATTGGACCTCAATAGTACACGGTAGAAGCTTCGCATTTTGATTCCATACAATTTAAGTCATTTTTGCATATTTGATTTTCAAGTGTCCACGACGCGGCCTGAAATTCATTTTTACCTTCAAGCGAACTTCAAAATCGCCTTCAAGATAAAAGTATTTGGTACCAATATATGCACCCTATTGTCTCCTACAACTATTGTCTGAAACATCTTTCGGTATCTGACGTATATTCAGAGATATAGCTCGCTATGTCATTTGCGCCTATTTGACCTTTATCCTACGTTAAAACAACCTTGACCAATACAACATCTTATACGTAAAATTTTCCGCTCTTTTCAAATCCGGGATCAAAATTAGGGGTTTCCATTAGAAAAAATTACGTTGACCTTCAAATAACCTTCAAAATTGCTTCCAAGGTCAAGGTCTTTTGTACCAATCCATGTAACCCCTTTCCACCTACAACTTTTGTCTGAAATATTTTTCCGTATCTAACTTTTTTTTCTGAGATATTTCCCGCGATACATTAAGATGAGAAAAAAATTTGCTCCATTCAAATAAATCGATTTTTTAAATATCCATTTGCTTCAGTGAACAAAAAACAATTATGAGAGTGAAATCTTTTATGTTTGATTAAAGGTGATATTTATTCATTTTCTTGATTTCAAGGCATTAATTTTTTTAAAGCAAACGTATATCCCATTGGTTCTGTGGGAGTTGAATGGTTTACTTCAATCAAAAAAAATTTGTTTAGTATTCACAATTTTTTTCTCAGTGTATATATATAAATTCCTGAAATGCAGTTCGAGGAGGAATGGTAGTAAAAGTCTACAAATTGGTGGGTACACTACTATCATATATATATATATATATTTAAAATATTTAAAAGTCATGTCTTGCGATTACCTTCAAATTTTCAGAGTTTGTTTGCCTATACGATAGTAGTGTACCCACCAATTTATAGACTTATACTACCATCCCTTCTTGAACTACATTTCAGGAATTTATATATATACACTGAGAAAAAAATTGTTAATACTAACAATTTTTTTTTCGACGGAGTGAGTCACGCCTACCCCGAAAGGGAAACGGCCTAATAGTGTAATAATAATAATAATAAAACAAATGTTTCTTTGACCGTATATTAATACTAGAATTTTTTTATTTGAAGAAAGTTTCTTTGATTCAACAAAACTTTTTTCTGTGTGTGTAGTTCGAGGAGGAATGGTAGTAAGAGTCTATAAATTGGTGAGTACACTACTATCATATAGGCAAATAAACTCTAAAAATTTAAAGGTAATCGTAAGACATGACTTTTAAATTTGTGGCTCCGAGATTTAAAGAAATTTTTCCAATTTTTTTTTGTTCTATTTAAAGAAATATTTCGTTAATTCAAACGGAAAATTTCTTTAAATTGGTTGAAAAAAGAGATCAGGTTAGTTTAAAATGAATAAACATTTTTTTTTAATCTAATAATAAATTATAAATAAATTGGCTTCTTCATGAAGCAAATAATTCCATTTAATATAACACAATAATAACTTTAATTAAATAAGAGCAAAAAGAAAAAAAATTTTGTTTTTCTTCGCATGGGAATATTTTTTGAATAATCGGATTCGACAAATTATTACCTAAAAAATATACCAACATTTATTAAATCTATACAGAATGAGACAATTTATGCTATAAGTTGTGCAATTTTCAATTGATGTCTTTTTATAGCTAAATAATTTCAAAATAAAAAAGTGGAAAATTGGAATATTGTCACGTTAACAAAATTCAAATTTGTATAATAAAAAAAGCCTTTCAAAACTTAAACGTAATCTTACTATAAAATATTGTTAGTCATTTGATTTCTTTTTATAATTCTGTAAAGTAAAATGTATAAAAATAAAGTTTTTTCACAAAAATTAAAATAAATGTTACTTAAAAAATCATTTAAAATTTTTTTCATTCTAAACATTCCAAATGATTTTGAAGGTTTTTGAGGGGCTTCAAGAAAATTTTAAATGATCTTAGTTTATCTTCATTTTATTATCCTAATTTTAAAGGATTTTAAATACTCCTAAAAAGGTATTTTGATTGATTTAAAATGGTTTTATAAGATTTTATAAAATTTAAAATATTTCAAGGGATTTCAAGGAATATAATTAACTTTTATTTAATTTCACAGGGTTTTATAATATTGAAGTAAAATTTCAAAGAATTTATTCATATTTACTGCTAACAGGAAAACTTTTGTTAAATCAAAGAAACTTTCGTTAAATCAAAGAAATTCTAGTATTAATATACGGTCAAAGAAAGATTTGTTTGATTTAAAGAATTTTTTTCAATTTTTTTAATTCGATTTAGAGAAATATTTCGTTAATCTAAACGGAAAATTTCTTTAAATTAAAGAAATAGTTCGTTCCTTTAAACCAAATATTTCTTTGAATTAACGAAATATTTGATTGCTTCAAATGAAAAATTTTTTTTAAATTAAAGAAATATAATTTCTAATTGACATGTACATTTCTTTGAATGAAAGAAACGGTTTGGTTGAAAAAAGAGAACAGGTTAGTTTAAAATGAATAAATTAAAAAATAAATGTGAATTTAAAAAATCTTTCTTTGATTTAAAGAAATAATTTTCTTATTTCAAATTACTGATTCTTAAGAAATTATTTCTTTGATTGTTTCTAGTAACTGTTTTGAATTGAAATAATTTTGTTTTGAATCAAGAATATCATATAAACAAATAATTTCTTTGAATAGAAGAAATTACATGTCGACATTTATTAAAATGTGATTCCTTAATGGTATTTTATGCTCTTTCATTCTGTAAAATCTATTGTTTTTACTTTTTTAATTTTTATAAACGAATTGCCATATAAAATATTTTTTTTAAATTTTCTACGAGAATTCTAGATTAGTCTAAAAACTCTATAACCTTTTTCTATAACCCTTTTCCTCCAAACAATCCGTTGTGTAATTAAAAAAAAAAATAATTCTACTCTTCGGGAAGTTTATATATTTTTTATATTATTTTTAAACGAAAGCTTGACTTTTTTCCCCTCCATAATGTTTTTTTAAAGGTTTTGCTGTATATTTTCATCATTACCGTTACATAAAAGAGACTTGTGAATCCCCGGTAGGACTGGTCAACCTGTTCGAGCGCGCGAGGAAGGGTTTCGCTCGGATATCTTCGCATAACTACATAACTGTTTCCAGTCCTAAAATGTAAAACATAACATATAACATTTTTATCGGAAAAAGTCAAGCTTTCGTTTAAAAATACTTAAAAAAAATAAAAGCTGCCCGACGAATAGAAAATGTTAAATAAACATTTTAAATGACATTTACTTTATAAAAATTAAAAAATTGAAAACAATAGATTTTACAGAATAAAAGAGCATGAAAACCCATTAAGGAATCACTCATAAAAAATTCAATTCTTATTTATAGAAAGGAAGTTATGACCATTTGAAATTAGCCACTTTGCCCGGGGGGTCAAAATTTCACCTCCTGTAGTTCGAGGACGGATGGTAGTAAAAATCTATGAATTGGTGGGTATACTACTATTATATAGGCAAACCAACTCTAAAAATTTGAAGGCAATCGGAAGACATGACTTTTAAAGTTTGGATAGTTCAGGAATAATCAGTCACACCATTTAGTGCGACCAGTCACACCATTAGGAGCGACCAGTCAATCTAAGCCATACAGCCATTCTCCTGATTAATCACTTTGTCATATAATTAACGAGTATTCCAAAAATTAATTGTCATTATTCAAATGAATTTTGTACAAATCAAGAACATTTTATTCAATCAATACATATTGTCCTTCTTGTTGTTTTCTTATACAGAAAATATTATATATTTTATTTAAAAAATACTTTTTATCCGTAACAAACTAATTAGTTCTTGAAAAAAACGGCATTGCTTTAACAAAACTATTTTAAAAAAAATAAAACCTACAATATTTTTGTCATGTTTAAAAAATCATTGTGTTGAGGTAAAAATAAATACTTGGTTAATTTAACCAAATAATTTTGCTTAATCTACATACAAGTTTTGATGTGCCTACCAAATTTTTTGGATAGTTCAACCAAACGCTTAAAGACAATAATTTTGTTAGCTCAAAAAAAAGATTTTGTTGCTTCTATAGCAACAAAAAAAGTAGTTGGGACAACCGAACTTTTTTTCGGTCAAACAAACATTTTTTTAGTGTAAAATATAGATTTAAAAAAAAATAAATGAATTTTCGACTGAGGAAGATGAATTCGACTGAAACGGATTGCTTTTTAACAAGTTTTTTGAATTTTTTACAAAATAGATAAAGTTTTGACTTAAATGATTAAAATTCAAATAAAAGAGTTGAATTTTTAGTTAAAGACTTGAATAATCAATCAAAAAGATCAGTTTTTAAGAGAATTAGTTAACTTTTTAAATAAAAAGTTGAAGCCTAATTTTGAAATATTAACAAAGTGAATATTATGCAAGATATTTCAGGTTAAAAGCATTAATAGTTTAATAATTTCATATTTATAGAAAACGTTTCCATACGAATTGTTGTAGATTGATACATCAAAAATTGCAGTCAGATCGTAATTTTAAAACGTTAGAAATTGTAAAATTTGTGAAATTTTCAATTTTCAGTTTAAAGGTCTTCAAAACAGAAGAAAGGGAAAGGGTCACTAAGGCCGGTTTTTGGTCCAATTTATATTTAGCCAAAAAATTTCGAAAAGATTTGTACAGTATATACTAACAAATAAAAGTCCCCTTAAAAAAATGAAAACTTCACCGATTTTATTCAGTGTTTTTTTTTAAAACCCAGTAAAAAAAATTCAGGAAAATACATATATGTATTTTTATAGGTATAGGTTTTTGGGGTCACTGATTTCGAACCCGAGGTCCGTTGACCTCATTCATATCAGATTCAAGGTCATTTGAAGGTCAAACTGCAAAAAATCCAGAAAAATACATACATATGTTTCTGTGGTCGCTAATTTTGAATCCACGATTCGCTGACCTCTATCGTATTGGGTTCAAGGTCATTTGAAGGTCAAACTAAAAAAAGTCTGATAAAGAAATCCAGAAAAATAAATGAATAGGTTTTAAAGGGTCGCTGATTTTTAATCTGAGATCCGTTGACCTCCATTATATTAGATTCAAGGTCATTTGAAGGTTAAACTGCAAGAAATCTGAACAAAAGTCCATAAAAATACATACATAGGTTTTTTAGACGCTGATTTCGAATCTGAGGTCCATTGACTTCCATCACATCAGGTTCAAGGTGATCAAAATGTAAAACTAAAAAATATAATAAGAAAAATCCAGAAAAATACACATATAATTTTTGGGGAACACTAAATCCGAATCGGGGGTTTAAATGCGTTTCACTACGGATTTTTCTGATCATATTTTTTAGTTTGACCTTCAAATCACCTTGAATCTGATGTGATGGAGGTCAACGGAGCTCGGATTCAAAATAAGCGGCCCAAAAACCAATGTATGTATTTTTCTGAATTTTTTAATCAGATTTTGTGTAGTTTAACCTTTGAATGACCGTGAATCTGATCAAATGGATGTCAACGGATCTCGAATTCCAAATCAGCGACCCCAAAAACCTATGCATATAATTGTCTGGATTTTCTAATCGGATTTTTTGCAATTTGAACTTCAAATGACCTTGAATCTGATATGATGGAGGTCAACGGAACTCGTTTCCAAATCATCGACCCCAAAAACCTATATATGTATTTTTATGGATTTTTTATTGCATTTTTCCCCCAAAACACTGCATAGAAGCGGTGAAGTTTTCATTTTTAAGGGTCGCTCGAGGTGAATAGGGGGGATGAGAGTGGTCCGTTTAAGTTGTAATTTTTTTGAATTTCTTGGACCAAATCTAAATTGGGCCAAAAACTGGCCTTAGATGCCCTCCCCCTTTAAATTCTAAGCCTTCCACATTAGAGTAACATTATAGATATTCTATGAATGAGCATTTCAAATAAAGGGGGTTATAAGTACAGTGGATAATAATTTCAAGATCTCGGGTATGCCTGCCTGTAATCCGAAGCGAGATATACTGGGTAAAGGCAAGTGAGGGGTAGCAATGGTGGGGGTATACTTAAGCAGGTATAAATGCGAGATTGGTCAGGGGAGTGGAAAACTGCAGAAAACCATCCACCGAATGCAGCCGGTTTTCCGATCGTTAAATTTGAAGATAAACATTCGATGTACCTTACTTCAGGCTTGGATATAATAGGTTCTTCCATAAAAAATCTAATAATCATTTTTGTGACAGCCGGTCATTTTTCCGATGGTTCAAGTGGCAGAAAATTAAAATAGCGAATATTAAGATACCGAAATTTATTTT
>JAAAKG020000025.1:1328636-1349415 GCA_010014905.2 Druon quercuslanigerum
CATGCTTTAAATATTGTCAAGGAGTACACAGGATCGATTGGTATGGACTTTGTATTAAATTTGTTTAGAAACTGAGCACGTGTTACATTCAGAAATAAATTATTTTTATTTCAAATAGTTTGAGAATCCTTAATCAAAAATGTTATTACAAATTCTTGAAACATATACATGTTTTTTATATTTTAAAAAATTTTTAATATTTTTTTTAATTCTGAAATTTTAAACATCTGCCAAATAATTTTTTTTAACTTTTATAAATTTCAGAGTTTAAAGATTCAGATTCAGTTCCAAAAATAATAATTAATATTAAATTTTTTTTATATAGATCATTTTAAGCAATTTTAAGCTAGAAACATTGAAAAATGAACAATTATACATTTTTTTTAAACTTAACCCTTGTTTAATTAAGAATTAAAATATTTTGATCCTAAATATATTGAAAATGCTGGAAATGCTTCAAAATGTTATTTCAAAACCTTTTAGCATGACCTGTTTTTTTAGAATTTTTTAAATTCTAAATTATTAAAAAAAAAATTTAGAACTTCTAAATATCTTTTAAAATGATTCAAATATTTCCTAAATTTGAAAAAAATAATTTTTCCTAAATCCTGCCAAATAAAAAAAATGTTTCTAAAATCTTACACATTTATTTTTAATAATTTTCTAAATATTTCTAAAGCTTTTTAAATATTCTCTGAAAATTAATTTTCCGAATAAAAAAATTATTGATAAATTTCCTAGGAAATATTTTTTATTCTTCTGAAGCCTTGCAAAATTGTTGAAAAGATTCTAAATTTTTTAGTTAAAATCTGTCTAAATCTGTATTTGGCCAAATTTTAAATTATAATTTTGAATATTTATAATTAAAAATTAAAGTTTTTTAAAAAAGAAAAATTAAATCTGTAACGATTAAAGCTTAGTTTCTTTTAGTTTTGAATATTAATGTATAGTTAATGATTTTAAATGAACAGTCAGATATTTATAAATATAATTTAATTGTTCTCTTTATAAATTAAAATTTTTTAATTGAATGGGATAAAAATGGAATATTTTTAATAACTGGAATATGATTTTTTTAAATGACTGAAATAATATTTTGAATTTAATTAAATTTCTTTAACTAATTATTTTGTTTATTTTTTATTATTTATTTATTTTTAAACAGTTTAATTCTTAACGTTAAAATCTGTAAATTTTAAAATTGTTAATTGATTCCGAATCATTTTGTAAGAACAATTATTATTCATTTTTAAAATATTACGATTACATTTTTTTATAAACTGTACACGTGTTTAATTAAAAATTCAAATTATTTTGATCCTAAATAGATTGAAATTATTTTTTTAAAAATTTCAGAACTTTAAACAACTTTTAAAATGATTCAAATATTTCTTAAACTGTTTCTGAATAATTTTTCCTAAATCCTGCCAAATAAAAAAAAAATTTCTTTAAAATCTTCCACATTTACTTTTTATAATTTTTTAACTAAAGCTTTTTAGATATTCTCTTGAAATTAATTTTTTCAATTAAAAAAATATTTATAAATTTCCTAGGAAATATTTTTTATTTTTCTGAAGCCTTGCAAAATTGTTAAAAAAATTCTAAATTTTTGGGTAGAAATCTGCCTAAATCTGTATTTGGCCAAATTTTAAATTATTATTTTGAATATTTCAACACTTTTAAATATTTTTTTAACTTAATACAATTTTTCAAAAAATAATAGGTATTGAATTGTTATTTATACATCAAAATTCAACATTTCTAATCAAAACTTTAATTTTTTTAAATAGAACAATTAAATTTGTAATGATCAAAACTTAGTTTCTTTTAGTTTTGAATATTTAATGTATAGTTAATGATGTTAAATAAACAATCAGATATTTCTAAATATAATTTAATTTTTCATATTCTTAATTAAAAAATTTTTAATTGAACCGGATAAAAATGGAATATTTAAGACTTAAATAATATTTTTAATTTAATTACATTTCTTTAACTAATAATTTTTTATTTTTTTTATTTTTTATTATTTATTTGTTAAAAACATTTTAATTCTTAACGTTAAAATCTGTGAATTCTAAAATTGTGAATTGATTTCCGATTTTGAACGCTTCTAATTTTTAATTGTTTAAGTCTCTAAACCGCATTTTAAAATTCTTTAAATTAAAATTTACGCTTGAAAATTAAAAATATAAAATGAACAAAATTTTAAGTAAAAGATTTTAGACTTACTGATTCTAAATGGAATGATATGATAATTGAAAAAGAAAAAAATTTAACGAATTATTCCAAACAAAGGTTAAAATCAAAGTTGTACATATGTTTTTTCTCAAAATTTTTCAAACTCCCGATAAAAAAAATGCACTGCCATTTCCCCGTTTGACAAACTTAAAATTTTTACTAGTGTTTTAATAGAAAAGTTCGTCTGTTATTGAAATGTTACCATCCTCAGATTTTTCGATTAAACTATTAGGGTTCTAATTAAACTCTTAAAATAAATTTAAAGACTTTTTCTGACAGAAGTTCTGTTTCCCAGATTTATTTTGAAGTGATTTACAATCCCAAAAGTTAAATAAAAAAAATTGTCACGTAGTTTTGTTTTTTAGGAATTGCCGATTTCCTTACTTTAATGTTCAGAGGATGTTGAAAACTTTCAAACATCCATTACACAAAATCAAATTAAAAATTTGTATATCTGTGAAGTCTATTTTTCAGATAATTTTTTTATTGATCTGCATATTCGAAACTACAAAAAATTCTAATCATGCATTTTGATAAAAGCTTATACATTTGGTGCGGGGTCCTTTGGCAAAGACAGAAACTGATGTGGTATGATCGTTGGAAGGAGTGATTGGTGGTTGCTACTTTTTTACATTACGAAAAGAAGATTTGTAGGGTGTGTATATTTATATGTGTGTGTAAAAAAAAAGTGATGGAAAATAAATTCAATAGTTTGGAGCAAAGTGAAGATGGGAGATAATCCCATTACGTATAATTAGGTAATTAGATAGATATCGGACCTATGTATACACGACTAATGTCGAAACCTGCCGAAACAGGAGGACCAGGAACTCTTCGGCGTTTTCGCGAGCGAGGACGTGGCTTTTATTATTAAATTTTTAATATTTTCTATTCACTTTTAAAGTTTTAATAAATTCAACTGAATCGCAAATTATAAATTGCCACTTGATCGCGTGAAACAATAAGGAAGGAATTAGAATCAAAGTATCGAAAAATGCCTGCAAGTTTTGCGTTGTGAAAAATATTTATTAGACATTCAGTAAAAACAAAAAATCCCTTTTCTTGACGCATAACATATTAATAAATACTACATAACTAAATAATATTAAGGACCGATAAAATTTACAGTTTGTGCACTTGTTTTTTTTCACTGGGCATCGTTTGGCATTTGCGGGCCTTTAGAAGTATTAAATTATGTACATCTCCGCAAATTCGACCAAAATAATTTCACTCAAGTCTCAAAAGAGTTCCTCCATTATTTTAAATACTAAAAAAATCTTTGGTTTTCGTATAAATTAAATTTTGCGAAAGTACCAAAGTTGATAAACTGAAAAGAGAAACCTTTTTCGACTGTTCTGAAATTATTTTCCTCCTCTCTTTAAGCACGACTGTTGATTCATAACTGTACAGATTTATTTTCAAGAAAAAAAAAATTGAGACCATCGCCCCCGCCCGCTACAACTGCACGCCACTTTCCTTAAATCCTAAATTCCTTACGCTCATTTAAGATTTAGACGTTAAGCTTACAGATAGGGCTATCTTAATGACACACCTCGTACGCAATTTTCTTCTTTTCTTTTAAAACTCTACATACATCCACTTCCTAATCGATTTTCTCATTTTTCTACGCATAACTCTTATGCGCGGTTGCATACGAATAGAGATAAAATATATAATTTTCATTTATACCTCTATGGTTAAACCTACACACATCTTCCCGCTTTATAAATACCTAGGTAAGTATATTTTAATTTAAGATCCAGTGGATACAAAATTTTTACGTACATCGGTTGTCGCGGCGATCGCTCTTTGTAACGATTCGCGAAGCCCGCCTTAATTTTTACGCGAATCGATACAATTACTATAAATACATTTTATAAACTACTTTTTTATTTGCAATATCATTGCAAATTGAAAAGATTGCACTAGCACGTGTTTCTCATTTGTACAAAAATTACATTCCACGATCAAAAAAAGTGATTATGTTAAAAGAGTGAATTACAATTTTCAGAAAGTGAAACATAAATTATTTCATCAATATCAAATTTGTATCAAGACAGAAGTCTTTCCTTATCGATTAGTGTCTTCAGGAGTGTCACTTTGAGAGATCGTAAAATGTATAAAGGTGGCGCAACAATAGTCACTCGAAAGGTGATAAATCTACTCTTTGTCTCGCGAGCCGCACCCTGCACTTCAATATGCCGTTATTAAGTGACCCATTTAGATTAGATGACTGATTAATGCATAATTAAAATACGAGACGAATTCCAAGGTGCATTTTGATATAAGTTCTTGAATTAAAAAATTTTCCACGCTATAAAGTTCTATCTCGGGACGTTCATACAGAAAGGTTCTATCTCAGAGCGTTCATACAGAAAGATTCTATCTCAGGGCGTTCATACAGAAAGGTCCCGGAGATGGCGCTAAAGCCACATGGTGATTTTTAAGCTTCCAGATATTTCAATCGAGATTGAAGCATTCTGTATGAATACCCCGAGATAGAACCTTTATGTATAAACGCCCAGAGATAGAACCTTTCTGTATGAATACTCTGAGATAGAACCTTTCTGCATAACACGTAGAGCTTTTAGGATTGAAAAAAGTTAGAAATTTTTATTGGTATTGATGCAAATTTAGGTAACAGGATGAAAAAACATTGGTCGACCAGAAACGGGCGCGGCGGGCTTTTCGAATGGCAATCGACGTGTGCCGTTGCAACGAGCGATGGCCGGGGGATTAAAAATTCGTTGCGCTTCAAAGCTGAAAATTACATAAATAAATCATCTCTCGGGAAAGAAAGGCCGGTCGTTCTCAATCGACACGCGAGCTGGACCACGCATTACGTACATCGGTATCAAGGGCAACGGATTGGGATGAACCCAATTCAAAATATCTTATTTCGCTTCAATTTTTAATTAAACAACTTTCGCTAAAATAAATTTACTATTATCATGAAAACCAGTGGCGCTGATCTCAACAAATCGGTGGGGGTATTTAATAAATAATAAATTATCTTGGAAATTATTTATTAAATACTAGATTTCTGAGCGTAGATCAGCGTTACTGATGAAGAAAACAAAATAATCTGTCAATAAAGTCTCGCTAACAAAATGCAAATAAAATAAAAGTTTTGTTTAAGACTTATAGTCTTAAGTTACAAGAATTTTATTCTAGATAACTCTTTTTTTTAAATGTTTAGAATTTTTTGAGGAAGTTCATTGAAGTAAAGAAGGGACAAAAAAGTATTGCATTTTTACTAGTTTTTAACAAGTGAGTTTGACCAGATCCGTGCCCTCTCATATAGTAAATATTACATAATTTTTGTAATCTGGATGAACGGGGTGAGGCAATCCAAAACCCCAATTTTCGACTCTATGCGACGCTTGGAAAAATCCTCATTAAATATAATATCCTTGTCTATATTTATAATAATATAATATCTCAATTACGTATATATTGTTGTCGTGTGTATCATAAAAACTAAGTGTCGATAACTAATTTTACAACACAGCACAGAATTCGCCGCGGTGCGGTCTCGGTCACCAAGATTCGATAATCCCTTCTGCGATCGATTGATCGATCACTTTTGCGAACCATTGATCGATTACTTTTGCAATCGATTGATCAATCGCTCTTAGGGAAAACAATTATCCATTTTGCACTCACTCCAGAAACACTCGGCACTTTAATTGTCATGTACTAGATGTTTTGAATTCACTCAGAGAAGCCAATAGTAATTGTTTTTTAAAAAATTGGGATAAATCTCATACTATTGAAAATTATTCAATTTAGGATTGAAGACAAGCTACATAAATTATGCATCATACGAAATTAATTTTCTTTTTTGTCTGATGAATATAGTTTGCCTAATTTCTTGTCTTATTCACTGGTCTACTGGCTTTTACTACGGACGCTTTCAAGACATCAGAGAACAGAAAGTTCTAATTAAAGGCGACAAGCTTTAACAAACCAGCTTTGATCTGCTGCTCGACAATTATGCGAAAGCCACCTCTGCGCAATATTATCAAGCTGAGAACATTTATAAAAGAAAGTTAAATTTACTCACGAACTCAAAACTTCTAATAACGAATCAAATTCAAAGTTGCTTCAATTATTAGTTTCTTTTAGTAAGACGGTAGAAATCTTAGCATTGAATAAATGAATGTAAGCATTCATTAGACCAAATTGAAAAACTCCTTTAGATGAGATAACAACTTTAAACTGAAGACAAACTGCCGAGTGCTTTGAAATCCACACCACGTCACTGGTAACTTGGCCTCGCGTTTGCGGAGCAGGGGTGAATTTTCGATAAATAATCGATCGCGCCCCATCTCGACATTGAGATCTCGATAGTCTCCCTTTACGTATATAGTAATATGTATATATATTTACAAATGGAGAATCGCGGCGGGCATGAGTATACCTACGTATGCATACGTATTTTTACGTATTTTCGTCGAAAATAATCACTACGGACTCACTGATCAGAGATCATTTGTTGCGAAACCACCCGAAGGCGGAATTCGTTTTGCTAAGGATTAGCTAGATAAGATCACCCTTCGATATAAACTTTCATTGGTTAGGTATATTAACGCCCGGTTCAATAGTCTCGATCCAAAAATTGGGCATTCTTCCTTAAAACAATTTTTAAAAATACAATCAACAATGAATAAACCATACCGTCTAGGATTATGAGGAGACTTAAAAAAAGATGCGATTAAAAATATGCACTCACTTCTAACAGGATATCTCGAAAAAAAAATAAGATGGAATAACTTTTTAAATAGCATTGGAAAAGTTATTAAATTCCACGTCAAGTACAAGAAGTGAGTACATCTTTTTAATTGCTAGTCCTTTTTAGGTGTCATACTCCTGGGCGGTACTGTTTCAATTGATAGTATTCTTTATAACCATTTGCGTGTCATTTTATTTACGCATTTTTTGATAAATAAAATGATTCAAATATTTACAATATTATGAAAAAACAAAAACTATTAAAATAGCTCGATTCTAGGCTTTATTGTACACTTCATTGGCGGGGTTTCTCACAAAGGGGGACCACTGCATAAATAAATATCTTTAAGAAAAAATACGTAAATAAAAATGTGTGCGAAAGTTTCCATAAGAAAGTAAAGGCATTGGCGTGCAAACGTACATCTACACACTAAGTACCAGTAATTCTTATAGGACTGACCTTGAGATGACACCGAGGAAGAAATGCCCAGTTGATGTTCCTCTCTGCTCCGCTGTAGGGCACTGAAGTCGCGCACTTTCCCTTGTAATTTTTTGCCATTCCTAATCTTCTTCCTTTCCTATTTTTGACTTCCTGCCTTCCTAAGCATCCGTCCTTTCACTCAATCATTCACCCTTCGTTCGCGGCTGATTAAAGACTCTACTATGGATTACACGTATCACCGTATCACTGGGTATAAGTATCAACGAGCAGATCTCATTTTTCACGTAGACACAAAGCGGGTGTTGTCCTTTTTCCTGAATCATCTGAACTGCTGTCTTGTTCTTAATTTTCCTTAATTTTTCTGTCTAATTTAGGTTCTGATTTTTCATTAATTCCCCGATCGAATTCGCCGCGACCCACTTCCCTTCCGCGTGAGAAACATAATCGGATCAGACTTGGCACGTCGGGAATCTTACACCCTTGCCGAGCCACCGCGGTGGTAGAGGACTATCTAAACGATCTCTAAGATACTAAACCATCTACCTACCGCTACTAGAGACATAATGGATAATCGGTATCTACACTAACAAACGCTAGATACGCTCTACGTATGTACGACGTAAGAGAATAAATAATAAAAGTTTCCTATCAGGTCTCATACGCAATCTTTCGTTCGGGACATTCGCGCGATACCCATCCATCCGTTTCACTCAGGAGGCTCTCCCGCTCATTCGTCCCATCTGTCACATTAAGTTACGTATATTTTCGTATCTCTTTCTCTCTCTATATATAGGCTTTAGTAAATTACATTCGATTAAACGTAATAGAGGTTAACGCGGTTCTGATTAGCATGCGATCCAGTTTTGTTTAAACACCGTTTATCAGTAGAATTGCGCATTCCCGTAACTCTTCTCTTCTGACTGGTTTCCCTTTCTTTCATTTCCTTTCGAAACCTCTTCCTGACTGTGAGGTTCTTAGTTCTCCTCTGGTCCGGCAATCGGTCTCTTCCTCTGCTTCCTTTTCCGCCTCATCGTCTTCTTTTTGGTACGAGCAACTTGATTAACACGACAAGATAAGCGTCATTGCTGTGGGGGTCATTTGGAGGTCATCGGGGGAGGAGGTAGTGCTGGAAAGAAGGTAGGACCCTGAGAGACGAGACCTCTTTTGGAAGAGCTCCCACCTCAGGCTCTCAACCTTGGGGTGACGTCTGTGGTGAAATGTCTGTGTCGCCGTCACCAGAGCCAGGTTCACCCTTCGTTTTGTTCTCCTTCTTCCACTTCATCCGTCTGTTTTGGAACCAGATTTTTATCTGTCGCTCCGTCAGGCAAAGGGCGTGCGCGATCTCGATACGTCGCCGCCTGGTAAGATATCTATTGAAGTGGAACTCCTTCTCCAGCTCTAGTGTTTGGTATCGAGTGTAGGTTTGCCTTCCCCGCTTCCTCTCTGAAACAAAAATAATTTTTTTCATTAGTATGGTTGTCCCAAAGTAAATTAAGTCATACATGAAGAACACCCCCACCACTGATTTTTCAGCTATTGGGCTCATCAATGTACTTCCCTGAACTCAAAAAAACCCTCCACTACTTCTAATCGTGCTAGATGTCTTATCTAATGTATGCTTCTGCATAAATAATATCAGCATCTTCAAAGAGCAAACAGTATCCCAACACGATGCGACTGTTTTTCTAAACAAACACTCTAAACGTCTTAAGCTCAATTTCTTATATTCCTTTTATTCATACAATATCGCATGAATCATGTCTAAGGGTTCACGACTCCCGACACGTGACTTCGACTACAAGGCACCAAAAGACAACTCTCCCGCGGAAAGCGATGTATTACTTCTCGAGTCCGACGAAGCTTAGGGACTTTTAACTGAAAAAAATCATAAAAACGAGGGGCACCGATCTACACATATGATGTATATTGTAGCGGTATCCGCGATGTGATCTGCGGTCGGTGCCGGCAAGCATGAGTCCCGAACGAGAATATTAATTGTGCTTGTTCAGAGAGTATCTGTGAGCTGCCTCGCGCAACTTTCTTGAGGTATAATCTGAAAAGGGTTAAGTTAGCCCGCCACGTTGTGCGCGAGCAAGAGGGATATTTCTCTGAGTGGGATGAAGAGAGAGAAAATAAAAGAATAACAAAAAAAAAGTACTAAAGAAGCAGGAGAAGAAGAAGAAGAAGAAAACTCCTTGGCGAGCATTCGAGGCAAACGCCGCCCGTCGCGCTGTCGGCCGATGAAGACGGATGGCGGTTCTCCTCGAGAGAGATGGAGAATTCTTTAGGGGCTTGAAAGCGTTAGGAGAAACAGAGAAATCCAAGAGGAAAGATTGAGAGAGGAGGAAAGCTCCAGAGAAAGAGAGAGACAGAGTGAGAAAAAATAGAGAGAAAAAACAGGAGGGAGAGAGTGCTGGGAACACACTCCCCTTGCTTCTTTCCTCAGGATACGCTCTCAAATTAACAACATACCAATCTCTAGCGCTCTTCTTATAAGCTCTAACAATCTTAAGCAGCTTCCACGAATCTTCCGAAAAAACTTCTCTCTTTTCGCGATCCCCTCAGGCGGATAAAAAAGATGGAATATACATCCAAATGTACTCAGAGAATAGTCTCAAATCCTAAATCTCACCCTTTTCCAGGATCTTATTCATTCAGAATATCATACTGTTTTTCAAAGCCGAGATTTCAAAGAAGTATGTTCTTAATTACGTTCATAATTGAATCAGCAGCCAGAAGATGTACCATTGGGCTTCAGAAACATCCATCAACCTTGCACAATCTCTTTAATAATGGAAGGAATTATATGCTATTAGAAACAAGTTCATTTGTGTTGCAGAAAACATTCTCTTTTGATGACATGCCATACAAGTGTTTATGATTAGTGTATTCTATACTGTAACTGGAATGTATTTATAACTATCTTGTTCATAATCAAGATGAAAGAATAGGTTTGAAGAAGATAAATACCACAAGTGGTGAAATTGTAGAAGATATGCATGTTCACGGATCGTGGGATGTGCCAAAGAGGGCAGGAGATACACCATCTTCAACCCAATCAAGAAACCCGAGTTAAGTGCAGACCATAGATGTCTGGCCCAAAATTAAGTCGAAACAGCTTGTTTCCTCAATCACAACTTTTAGATAGTTGTAAAGATATACTATGTTAGAAGGAGAGTTTCGAAGAAGTAGCGGTTGAATCTTTGTCACGAATAATGTTGGATTAAAAAAAAACTTTTTATTTTAAAAATTGGTTTTACTATGACTACAGATCCTTGACCAATGATTTGCTAATCCATGCACGAAACAGAATAGGAAATCATTCGTCAGGAATCTATTGTTATACTTCAAAAAGAATTTCAAATAAAAAAGTTTTTGTTCTTCCAACGTTATTCGTGCCAATGCTTCAGTCGAAGAATCCTCGAAGAATCAAAAAAAGTACTGAACACTTGTCCAAAAATCAATCACTTCCAGGAACAGTTTCTGTAAAGCCAACCCATTACAGTTTATCAACAATAGACACCTGTAGGCATCAGGTATTTAAAGCGCATCCAACTCAAATTAAAGGAAGCAGTTAAGGTAATTAAGCCCATGACAAAGAGAGCTTAAGAGCATTAAGACTATCCTGATTGCATGTAGAAATAGTTTCCCATTAAGTAGTGAGTTAGCCTCCCAAGCTAAAGGTTAGACGACTCGTAAATCCTCGGAAGAAACTGGCGTCGATTGACCGAGTGCCATGTCGCATCCACCACGTGGGTTAACGCGAAAATCTCAGCCAATCGCGTCCAGCGACTGGAAATACGAAGTGACGAGGCGCATCCGCGTTCACAGATCAGACGTCAGACAGGCGTATTATGAGTCGTTGTACTCGGTACCGTGGCATGCGAGGTTAATTAAAGAGACTGTGGCTCTCCACTTCCACGAGACGGTACAAATACATGTGGTGGTTGTGGCACCCGGGCACGAAGAACAGGCAGAAGGCATACCACAAGGCTCTCGGCATCACGACAACTAATGTAAGAGATGGACTCACCGAGCCAAGTAGTCAGCCCTGCCTTTTACATAACTCCTGCCAACTTGGTACGAACCTCGTAACCAAAATACCAGCCATTTGCACCTTATCGCTGAATACCTGATTTTCAAGATTAATATCACCAGAAGTGTTTTCGGATCTTTGATCTATTTTTTCCATTAAGGTAACGACAAGCGTCTGCATAAAATTAGCAGGATTCACATTTACATTCAGTCAATAAATCATTCGCTGAAATCAAAAGATTGGACACAATCTAATAAGAGTTTTTTCTTCGGAAAATTAGGAGCATCTATGATTTATCATAACTTTTACATAGTTGCAAACTATTTATACTCTTTTTTAGATCAATGCCCATATGAAAGTGGCATAACATCAAAAGATTGAAAACAACATAAGAGTGTATTCTTCTGCAGATTAGGAGAATTTATCATTTTCTGACTCAACCCGAAATTTCAAATAGTTTCCATTCCAAAAATAAATAAAAGGAAACTGGAAACTGCCACCATTATCTTTTACTCTCAAGAGATGTCCCGAAACGGACTGAACCCCACATGTACGAGTCGCTCACGAATTCGACCACCCAGTTTTGCCCCAAGAGGAAAAAGTCCAGTGTCGGCAAGAAGTATTTGGACCAAAAGAAACGGCTTTTTTCTCTTGGGACTCTGACTCACGTTCGGAATCGGTGACCGCGGCCTGCGCGTGTGAAGCAGGTCGATAACAAGAAAACCTGGTTGCTCGCGGCTTATGCTGAACGGCGTTACTCTCGCGGTTTATTCTGAACGGCGTTGCTCTCGCGGATGGAGGTGACTTTAAACGCGGGGCAATAAATTAACAGCGTTGGGTTACGCAAGGATCAAATGTCCCCTGGAGTATGTCGAGAGATTTATGAGTCTGCCTTCTCTGGCGCAGTATGAAGGAACGAAACGGAACAGAACAGAACATACACAAGCGTGGCTTATTATAGGCTAGTTTTGCTTCTCCGTCGACTGGCCGCCGCAGGATAGACAGGACTTTTCAGATTAACAGCCAGCCGGATGCTGTAACCCGCTAATAAGGCGCGGTCAGTACTCACAGCCCAATTAAGCTAAGCTTTATGCGTAGGCACCTTGAGGCCAACCTTGAAACGTTCTCGATTAGATAGGAACGTCCCAGTAATTTAAAAAGTACATTCCATTCGTCTTATATGGTACTCATCACTGGTTCTCTAATTCTTATACCTCCTGCGATTCTAAATTTCTAATAAATCTTCTCATTCTGAAATATCCTCGAGTTCAAAGCCAGAACTTCTTGCGTGTTTTGCTGTACTGAATAGGGGGGGATTCTACTTATGCCACTTCCTCCCACATGTACCAAAGAGGATATATTTTTAGGACACGTGTCCCTTTCTGTCACTTTTACTCGCCACCCTACTATTCCGTCAAGCACACGTCCGTGAAATTTATCATCGAATTGTTGGATGACAAGCTTCCGTTACCAAGATTAGATAAAAATGGAGCACATGATGAAAGGAAATAAAGAAGGCCAAAATAGCATTCTTGTAAAGAAATCTCGATGAGAAAATTGGCACTTGGTAAAGAGTTGAGGATGAGAGAGTTATGTTAATCTTGTGGATGAAGACATTAAGGGGCGCAACAGTAAATTGTAAACGTTGAATAATTTGGCTACACGCACATAATAAACACAAAAGATGTTGTCATTCATGACATTCAAATGGAAACACCTGGCTGGAAGATCAATCTTTTATGTTTTGGTATAATTGATGAATCGAACTAATGATGATATCACCAATCATTCCATCAAACTTGCCCTTCCAAATAGACAGTATTTCAAAATGAAGGTTTTAAAATGGTTCCTCAACTTTCAAGGAGTAGCCTTCAAAATTCAACCATCTCTAAATAAGAATTATTATAATTTTTAAGTTTTAAAACCAGTACAGTTTTAAATTAACAAGTAAACCTGACTTTAAAATGAAGTATTGAAAATATTTACATTTTCGAAAGTTGAACTGTCGTTTGCAAATTTATATCGGGTTTAAAAAAAAAAGCGAGTCATTTTACGGATATGCGGTTCAGTGGAGTCCATTCCACACTTATTCATCCTTTGTTCATACTTTTGACAGTTTTATTTATCGACTACTTTTTATATTTTTTTAGAAAAAATTTTAAAACTAACAAGACGAACTTTCAACAAATACAGATTTTTCACTCAAGAAATAAATAAAACTTCACCCAAATTATTGAAATTTCAAGCGAAAAACTATTTTTCAAGCATGAAATTTCAAACCAAGAAAATTATTTTTTCACTTGAAAAAATAATTTTTTACTAAAAAAGATTTCAGTTGCCATTTCATGATCAAAATATGAATTTTTAAAGAAGACATAAGTTTTCACGAACAAAATTAAATTTTTATTTAAAAAAAAAAGAATTTTTAACCAAAAAGGATGAATTTTGGAAAGTGCTTAAATTCTCTACCAAATAGTTGCATTTTTACTTCCCAAAAAATTAAGTTTCTCCTAAAACAGATGGATTTTGATTTAAAAAAAAAAATTTTTTTTAACACAATTGAATTTTCATACAAAAAAGATTTTAGTTGACTTTTCAAGATCGAAATATGAATTTTCCAATCAAAAATATTTTTCTTCCGGAAAGAAATGAATTTTCAATAAAAAAATACGGAGTTTATCAATTTTCAACTAAAAAGTATGACTTAAAAAAAATGTCTAAATTTGAAAAAAACAGTTGCATTTTTATTCAAGAAAGGTAAAAATTTTCTTAAAACAGATGAATCTTAAATTTTTATTTTAAGTTGAATTTTCACCCAGAAAATAATCCAGTTCTCTTTTCAACACCAAAATAATGAAGTTAAGCAAAAAGAAAATTTTCTAGAAAATAGTTAAATTTTCAACAAGACAGGAGAATTTTCAACCAAATACTTGCATTTTTATCCAAGAAAGATGTAATTTTATAATTGTTTAATTTTCAACCGAACAGTTGCATTTTTATTCAACAAAGATGGAATTTCTTCGAAAAGAAATAAATTTTTTTAAAAACTTTGAAGAAAGTTAAATTTTTATCCAAAGAAGATTCCAGTTTACTTTCTAACAGAACAATTAGAATTATATACAATAAGTTAATTTTCTGCTAAATAATCGAATTCTTAACCAAAAAGTATGGCTTTTGACAGAACAGTTGCATTTTTGTCAATGAAAAACTAAAACTACTAAAACAGGTGCATTTGTAAATCACAAGGACAAATTTCAAAAAAAAAGAGTTTTAACAAAAATTAAATTTTCTAAAAAATAGTTTATTTTTCAACAAAACTGTTGCTTTTTCAGGAAAGATGCAATATTTATACTTAAAAAGATGAACTTTCATATAAAAAATAAAAATGTTCAGAAAAAATAGTTTTCATTTTTAAAATATTTCCGTTGACTTATCAGCAAGAAACTATGAATTTTAAATAAAATTTAACTGTCCTACGAAATAAACTTTTTATAACTAAATAGATAACTTTAACAAATCGTAAAAAAATTGTCCAAATAATAAACTTAAGTAAAAAGAACTTTTTCTAGAAAATAGTTAAATTTTCAACAAGACAGGAGAATTTTCAACCAAAAAGTATGACTCTTTAAAAAAAAAATTTTTTCATCCAAGAAAGATGTCATTTTATAATTGTTTAATTTTCAAACAAACAGTTTCATTTTTATTCAACAAAGATAAAATTTCTTCTAAAACAAGATTAATTTTTAAAAACTGTAAAGAAAGTTAAATTTTTATGTAAAGAAAACTCCAGTTCACTTTCTAAGAGAAAAATAGGAATTATAAACAATAAGTTAATTTTCTGCATTTTTAAATCACAAGGACAAATTTCCAACAAAAAGAGTTTTAACAAAAAGTAAATTTTCTGGGAAATGTTTTAATTTAAAAAAAAACTGATGTTTTTTCCGGAAAGATGCAATATTTATACTTAAAAAGATGAACTTCGAAATAAAAAATAAAATTTTCCCAAAAAATAGTTTTCATTTAAAAAAGATTCCGTTGACTTATCAGCAACAAACTATGAATTTCAAACAAAAGTGTCCTGCTCTATGAAATCAACTTTTTATAACTAAAAAGATAACGTTAACAAATCGTAAAAAATTTGTCAGAAACTTTCATCCTCCACTCGACATTCCTGAAAGTTTTGAAAAAACGATTTCTTTTTTGATTTGGATGATCGACCTACATTACGATTGGATCATCCTTCACGAATTTCAAAATGAAAGATTCAAAACCAAATAATTCAATTATTTAAACAGAAATTTTGTAAATGAACCCAAATGATGAATGTTCTATATGTGAATAATATATGTGAAATAATACAAAAAAGAAAGAAATTTAAAAAAAGATGAGGAAGAGAGTTGGTTAGTTTCCTTCTCATGTTTTTCTTTCCTCCTTTATACTTTTGTCTAAAAATGGAATTTTGTCTTTTTTTTTAAGAAATTTTTTTCCTTCTTTTAAATTACTATGAAAACATTTTATCTCGGTTTTTAAAATTTATTCGTTAGATTCTTCGTTTTATTTACCAGAATTATGCACATTAACTTGACTATTGGACGTTAAATACGATTCTGAATTTGTTTTTAATCTTATTTATTGATAATAATAATAAATCTTTATTAAGTTTGTCAAAAAAGTATATGTACATGGCAATAACATATAATATGAGAGCCAAATAACGTGGTACAGATTGCTTAAATTTTGAAAGTTCCATACTCATTGGGAAAATAGGCACTAGGCAGTAAATCTCGGGTACCTCTATGGATAGTGGCATACTAGAACAAGGGAAAGGGAGTGGCTCTTTTCCATGTCCGACTCTGAAACAAAGAACCCGAACCAGAGACGATTCTTGGTCTTCTTGGAGCAGCCTCTGATCTTAGAGAAATCCTTCATGACACCCCATATCCAACAACCCGTATCGCATGGTGGCCGACGTGGTATGGCGGCCCTCAGAAGCAAACGGACCCGTGTTTCTGTGGATCATCCATCATCGTCATTCGTCCCTCCTCCCCATCCTCCTCCCCCTCCTCCTCCTCATCCTCCTCATCCTACTTCTACTTCTGGCAAGGCTCTCTCGCCTCATTTTCTCCTCGCCCCTCCTCTCACACTCTCTCCCTCAAACCCTCTCTCTCTCTCACTCTCTCTGACCCTCTCCGGCATCAGCATCCCTTTTTGAATATTCCCGACGCCGCCATCGTTGCCGGTTTCTCGCGCCCAGAATTACCAACGGGATTATAACGAGCCATGTACGAGTTTTTGACTTGAAATCTTGATACCCATGCTCCCACAGGTCAGGTAGAGCCCCCCCCCCCCTCGCTGTTCACCACATGGTCTCTACAAACGTCATCCGGTATTTTAAGAAAAAATAAGAGAAACAAAAAGGAAGCATGGTGGCCACTATTTTTTAAATTTTCGTCTCCCGGTTCTCCCGGTTAATATTTGTGGTTACTCCCCGTTTATAAAAAATTAACTCTGGAGAAACCATAAAAGATTTTGGAGAATTTAATTTAAAAATGAGTTGAATTGTATAACTGTGAAGTCGAAGCACTAAATATTCAACAATTTGAATTTTAATTGGAGAATTACGAAACTTACTTTTCTTTTGTTAGATTGTATACAATTTGGCAATAAGGATCTATCTCTGAAAAATAATTTCTTTGAAGTTGAGACTAATGATTCGATAATTTAAAAGTGCTTCAATGACAAATTCAATATCTTGCATAAAAAAATAATAGTCATGTTGCAATTTTGTAAATCCAGGATAAGTAGGTCACGGAAAATGTTTAAATCAGGGATTTTATTTTTCTTTGAATGTTAATGGTCAGGGTAAACTTAGGAAATTTGGAAAATGTTTTGATTAATTTTGTTCGAATTCTTATTTTCTTTTTTGACACTATTTTTTAAATTTTCGTCTCCCGGTTCTCCCGGTAAATATTCGTGGTTACTCCCGGTTTATGAAAAATTAACGCTGGAGAAACTGCGACCGATTTTGGAGAATTTAATTTAAAAAGGAGTTGAATTCTATAATTTTGAAGACGAAGTGCTAAATATTTAACAATTTGAATTTGAATTGGAGAGTTACGAAACTTATTTTTCTTTGTTAGATTGTATAAAATTTGGCAATAAGGATCCTGACATTTAGGTTTTTGGTTAAAAAATGTTTTTTTTTTTCATGCAGGAATTTCGGTCAATAGTTAACCTCTTTGAAAATACAACTGCTTTTTTTTTAATTCGTCTTTTTGGCTTGAAAATTACAAATATTTGTATAGAAAATTAACTTTTTATTAAAAATTACTATTTTAATGTTTAAAATTCAAGTGAAATGTTACTTAGTTAACACTTCAACTATTTTTTTGAAAATCATCTGTTTGATTTAAAAATGTTTTAGCATACATTAAACTTTTTTTTTGGATAAAAATGCAACTATTATTATGAAAATTAATCTTATTTGGTTAAGAACTCAAGCATTTTGTTAACAATTCATATTTTTTTGTTGAATTCAATTTTTTAAATATAAAATAAAAATATTATTTACTTACATTATCTACTTTTGCATTATTTGCTGAAAAATCATGATTTTTGGTTGAAAATTTTTCTTCGTTTGCTGAAAATTAATTTTTGAAACTGAAAATTTAAATATTTCAGTGGAAGATTTTTCATCTTGGTAAAAAATTCATATATATATTTCAGTTGAAGCTTTAATTATTTTACACAGTTTTACAAAAAATTCTTCTTTTGGCTTAAAAGTGCAACGATTGGGATGAATTTTTTTTCTTAAGTAAGAGAATCCTTATTGGTAAAAAATTCGTTTTTGGTTTGAAAATTCATCTCTAGTTGAAAATATGGTTCTTTCATCGAATTCAATTGTTTTTGATTTAAATTCAGAATCTTCTTGGTTGAAATATGTACTTTTATATTATTTATTAAAAATTCAACTTTTTTTTAGAAAAAAATTTGAAAATACATAAGATTTTACATTAAAATTTCCAAAATAGGACAATCTCAAAACGTAAAAAATTGAACATTTTTAAATTCGAATTTGGAAACTGGGTCATTTAAAATTCAGAGATACTGAAACTGTATTGTTTATAGTTAAAGCGTTCAAAATTAAATTATTAAATATTAAAAATTTTTGAATTAGAAAAATTTTAAATTCAAACCGATTACAATTTGACAATTTAATATTGAATACAAAAATTAATCGTTCAAAGTCAAAGCTTCTCAAATTCTAGAATTTTAAATTGCTATTACCTAATACTATTTTAAGTGAAAGTTAAAGCTGATTAGACCGATTTTTCTAAAATGAAAAAAATTAATTGAATTATTCTAAACGTTAAAAATGAAAAATATTCTACTTCGGGACATTAAAACTTAACGAATGAGAACTTAATTTCAAATTTTAAAAAATTTTAGTCTCCAAAAATGGTGATATTAAAACTTTTAAACTTAAACCGTTAGAAATTTAAATTATTTTTAATAAATTTAAATCGTTTATAAATTATTATTTATAATTTCTAAAATTAAAACATCTGTAAGGGAAAAATTTAGCGTTCATCCTGAAAATTCAGAATTCTGAAATTGTAACCATTTAAAATTAATTAATTAATTAGTTAATTAATTTAATTAATTAATTAATTAATTAATTCTTCTTATAGAAATATTGTTCATTCTATAAATGTTCGGATCAAATCTGTTTCAATTTGAAATGATTTATTTGTTTAAATCTTAAACTAAAATCGAAAAATTTTAAAATCTTACGTTGAAAATTACAAATTAAGGTAAAGGATACAAAACAATATTGCTATAATATGATTTCATTTTTTGAAATTATATAATTTTAAGCTTTTCAATTTGAACTTGCTTTATATTTATACGCAAAATTATTAAATATAAAAATGACTATCAAGGTTTTTAATATAAATTTTTAAATATTTAATAGCGAAATGGTTCGGAAATGTCGAATAGTTGTATTTGAAACTACAATATTGTAAAATTTAAAATTCGAAATCTCCAAAAATTATTCTGAAAATTATTTCAAGAAAAAACTTTAGTTTCAAGGCCTGAAAGACTTTTAAACTGTTTTAGAATTGCACATTCAAAATTATACTTTTGAACTAAAATTATCGAATTTTTAAGAACAATAAGTATATTGATGAACACTCCTGTAAAAAACAAGAATCCAAGGACCAAATTTGGACTAAACCGAACAATAAAAAAAATGTTCCAATTGAAATCTGATGAAAATCATCGTTAAAAAAAATTTTTCAGACAAAAATATAAAAGAGGAAAAAAAAATGAGAAGGCTTGATTTTCATCAATCTGATGATTGGACGTTAAATAGAATTTTTGATTTAGACTTTAATCTAATTTAAATTTCTTAGATTTTATAAATATATTATTAATAAGTAACATATGACATTATCAAGTGATATTTAAAACGACTAAATAGATTTTTTTTGCTAAAAGATGTGATTCTGCCAAACCGAAGGTAAATTACATTTTTACCATTTCTAACAACAAAATTTTAAATACACCAAAAAATATTGTGAACCATTAAACTTTAACCATTCTAAACACTTTAAAAATATGGGAAATCTCCCGATGTAATATTTCCCGACTTTATCCCAGTTTACTCCCGGTGAAAGTTTCTCCCGATTCTCCCGGGTGGATGATACGTTGGACTATTTTACATTCCTGGCGTGGGAATTTTATGAAAAAAAAAATGGAAGGAAGAATGTAAGAATAATGGGAATTATTCAATTAAAAATTTGACTAAGTTTTCTTTGTAACTTTAATTCGACAAGTGTATATAAACACGGCTTAACGGAAGCTGCATTCCAGCGTGACCGAGCAGTATACTTATTTATGAGGGCACACTCAGTGTCGTAAATCATACCATGAAAGATCGCAATTACCTCGCACGTATTAAAAGCCCCGTTGCTACCAATCAGATTTTTTATCATTTTGAAACAATACCTCATTTGGGAACCTCATCAATGACAGTCCAGGTGGGTATGATACGATTATTCTAATTAGATTTCATTATGGTAATTACGAGAAGATTTTTCTATGATATGATTTATGATACGATATAATATGATATGATATGATATGATATGATATGATATGATATGATATGATATGATATGATATGATATGAGATGTTATGATGTGATATAATATAATATATAATATGATATGATATAATATGATATGATATGATATGATATGATATGATATGATATGATATGATATGATATGATATGATATGATATGATATGATATGATAT
>JAAAKG020000025.1:1358565-1383653 GCA_010014905.2 Druon quercuslanigerum
ATGTCGATCGCGTTAATTTTACTCTTATCTTTTTCTTGACATGTCCATGTCTCGCTGCCGTATAGTACAGTTGGTACCTGTGCTAATTATTGAAAAGATTCAAAATTATTTCGAAATCTCCAATAATTTACCATTTTACTTCTTGATATATTTTGAAATAATTTTAACTGTTGCTCAAATTTCAGAAAAATTTATTAAAATTACGAAAATAAATTTTTTTAAATAAATAATTTTTTTCTAGGAACGTTAACAAAATTTTGTATTCTCTTAAAGACTTTCTTTTCTTTCTTTTCTTTCCTTCTCTTTCTCAAAGACTTTAGTCTTTCAAAATTCTTCAAAATCTTATTTTATTCGAAAGCTTCATAAATCTACATATTGTTTTAAATTGGTTAAAACCCTCTCAAGATTAAAATTATTTTAAAAATCCATACAGAAAATTTACTTATACATTCTCTTATAAAATAAACAAGAAATATCGCAAGAAATGTTAATTACTTAACATATTTAGTAATATAATTTAAGGAGATTTTTAATCTTACATTTTTCTGAAAAAATTGTTTACATTTATTATTCCGTCTAGTCAAAAATGACTTTAAGTATTTTCTGTAATTTAAAGATTTAAGTCGATCGATAGTTTTGATTTCTATTTTCACAGATTACGGAATGACATCTACACTGATTGATAGTAACTACATCTGATGATAATACAGATTCCTTTAGTTTGAGGAGATTAATTAGAATATAATATAATAAAAATGGTATGAAAAGGTTTGAAAAGGGGTAGGGAGGGGACGTCTGAAAATGTATTTTTTATGCCCTAGGGCCTATGGGGTACGTTTTTCCTTAAACTGGCACTATGCACTACTGATGAATCTTAAACCCAACATCCGCTTTTTTTGCAGAATCGATAAATTAGTCAAAATAGGCGGGAGACACCTATAAAAAAGGTTATCATATCTTATTAAGTCGTCAATAAAGCTGATTAGGATGGGAGGTAAAGTTGGCTAGGGTACGGAGTAAAGTGAGCTTTCTAATTCACCTCTACTAATTTTTCCATTTGGAGAAAAAATAACAAAACTTTAAGGGTTTCTGACCGGAGCTGCGAAACCCTAAAAACCAGATCTAAGAAGAAAAGCGTCAGATTTTCGAGCGAGTGTTAATCGTTCCAAGGACATTGGATGCAAGAAATTAAGAGGACGTATAGGTAGCGGTTCTTGGTATCATGAGGATCGTAAAGTAGGCAGGAAGTCCATGCAGAAGGAAAGGTTGTATCAAGGGCCAGCGGCCGTGAAACAAAGCAGAAGCCGCCAGCCGTGTAATTGGACTCCCCCTGTAGGACTTGATTCTCGTTTTAAGAAGAGGAGAGAAGAAGAACAAGAAAAATAAGAACAAGCCTCTCTTATTTACTAATCGAGAGCTCCACAAACACTCCAGAGTGCGCCAGCCACCCATGTGCCATGTCGTACTACCAGCACCAGTAACGTGCTTCTGACTGCCCTCTTGATTGTCTGATCAGGGAGTTTTCTCCGCCCCTGTTTTGTTCTCGTCCAGCTTAAACTCAACCCCTTCTGTCTGACCCCTTCTTCCTTCCTTTGATGTGAACCCTAACTCTCGATCGTAGATCTCGTACCAGAGTCGGGAACTGACAGGAGCATATGTGCCACGACGATGTGACCTAATTTGCTAATTAGCTAGGCGACGCGACAGCCTTGTGGTCTGCGTAGATAGAGATAATTGATACTGGTCTTGCTTAGAAGGAGTTTAATTAGAATGATTAGGGGAAGGCATCCTGTTGAGAGGGAAAGTTGAAACATGATGGCATGGAAGGTTGTTTTCAGTAGTAGATGTTGGGTTTGAATTTTCAGAAGCTGAGGTTTAGAAGGGGATTCCAGAAGTGAAAACTTGTAGATAATTGGAACTGGTTTCGGAAAGAAGAAGTTTAATTATAAATATCAGGGGAAGGTATTCTGTTGGGAGGGAAAATTAATAGATGGTGGTCAGCTGTATTCAGTAAAGCAGATGGTAGAATCGGGTTTGAATAGATTCATTAAGGGATTAATAAAGTGAATATTTGTAGATAATTGCTACTGGTTTTGGAAAGAAGTTTAATTTGAACTATTAGGGGAAGGCATCTTGTTAGAAGAAATAGTTAGTAGATGGTGGTATACGGGTAATCTAAAGATATGAGATTTACAGATGTTAGTTACTAGTTTTGTTGACCAGATATTTATTCGTAATGATTCAATGTGTTTAGATATAAAAAACATCTGAAAAGACGAGAATAGTATAAGTGAATATATGCAATAAAAGCAGAAAAGTTAGGTTTTAACTTTTGCAAGCTTGAGAAAAGTATGGATCTTACATTTTAAATGAAGAGAATTATGTTTATGGTAAACCAGGATGATCGAATGATGAAAAAGAAATAAAGAAGAAGGGTGAATAATTCGAAAATTTTTGTTTCGATAGGATATCGCAATTATGGAAGGATGGATTATAAGTACCTTTAAAGCAATGCTACAGAAAAGTTTATAGGGGGAAGTATTTTACGTACTAGAACAGGATAAGTAAAAATAAGAAGTAATAAAAAGCACTTGAAATAAAAAACAAACTGAAAAACAAGCAACAAATAAAAAGTTGATTTTAATGAGGAAGGAATTGATAATCACAGGTTTGAAAGAATGTTAAAAGCTCCAGATTATCAGAGAAGGTGTTGAATATATTATTGAAATGACATAGTAAATGATGAGAGAAATTAGGATTAAGAAAAAATAAAAAATAAGGTGAAAACTTTTTAGCGATAAACAAAGAAATGGTACAGAAATATTTTAAGGAAAAAAATCTTAGCTACTAGAAAAGGAAAAGTAAATATAAAAAAAATGTAAAGCATCTGAGAGAGGAGATAAAACGAAAAACAAACATTGAATGAAAATAAAATTTTGATGAGCAAGGAAGTGATAATGACAGGTTTGAAAGGATGTTTACAGCTTCAGATGATTAGAAAAGGTGTAGGATAGATTATTAGAATCGCAAAGTAAAAGATGAGAGAAATTATGATTGAGGAAAAAGCAAAAATACGGTGAAAACTTTTTAAGGATAAACCCAAAGGAAGAATTTAAAAGAGACGTCAAATGTAAATATCGTGCAATTCTAAAAATCTAACTCTTGTTCTTAACTAATATCAACATGGAACTAGAAATTAAGAATGAAATAAAATATAATTAAAAGAGACCTTATGGAGGAAAGGACTTAAATTATCATAATCGATTATTAAATGCAAAGGGATTCATATAAGAATTATATTCTACTGTTAAAAGTAAAATCGATTTGTGGAAAGAAAAGGATAATGCAAGTATAAAATGGGTTCCGATTATGGAAGGATAATATAAGCAAAAAATATTTTAAAGCATAGTAGTTTGACAAAACTTAACAAAATGTTCATGAAAATAAAGACAAGCAAAGAAAGGAAGAGCAAAAAATATTAAGAAGGGAATGTTGTAAAAGAGAAGGAAGATCAAAAAACGAGCATGATATAATTATTTGAGAAAGATTTAGTTTGATTGAGATTGGGAACAATAAAAATTTGTGAGCAGCAGAATTTGTTGCAATTAAGGTAGGGTAAAGGAAGCTGAAAGAAGTTAAAAGTCACAGAAAGAAAATTAAGATCGAAAGTAGCATTTTAGAGACCCTCTAACTTCTGTCCTCCACTTAAAAACAAAATCCCAAAGAAGATGCAAGAGCCCTGTTTATCGCACCGAAGACGATATATGTCCTCCTAAACTCCTCGGATACTAAACTTCCACTACCAGATTCGAGTTCGTTTCTTACGCGTTTCCTCGGAAGTGGTGAAAAAAAGGGAATGGAAAAAATACATCTTGGGTGTGGGTGCATTTCCTGTGCATCGTCGACGTCTCAAGAGCGGTTTGGTATAACTATATACCAATGAATCCAGCTGTAGTAGCAAGCTCTCTACGGGAGTAGCGAAGCTAGGGAAGTTTTGCTCGAGAGCGTGACGGGGGTGGAACGAAGGGTGGCATGCCTACGCCACGAGCTACGAAAGAGGAGGTCGAGGGAGAAACAGAGACAGGGTGAAAAAGAGAGACATGAAGAGAGACAACACCAGAGGAAGAGAGAAACCTCTGGGGTAAGAGGAAGATAGAAACCCTGAGGGTGAGGGGCTTTAGGGGTGCTTTCGGGATGCAAAGGGGCGAGGGGGATGAGCCAGAGTTGGAGCGATGGCAGAGTATTGATTTAGTGGGTTTCACCTTCTCCTTCTATTTGTCCCTCTCATTCTACATCTCTACGTCTCCGCGAGGGTATCAAGCGTTTCAGCCCATCCGCCGACGACGCCGCCGCCATTCTGTATTTCTGACGGGAAAGGCCTATATTCCAATTCTAAGGAAAATTCACAACTACCGAAATCAATTACTATTATCAACCAACCACAATTTATTTCATTCAACCAGATAAGCAGTGCTAACTCTATCCACATTTTCATTAGATTATTTAACACACATGCAGCCGGAACATTTTAATATAATTTAAATCTACTTTATCATTTGTGGACGAAAAATTTCTGAAATAATTTTAACAACCTTGATCTGAATCGCTGATGGTGTGCATCAACTTTTTTTAGATTTCTCCCCAAGAGCAGGAAAGTCTAAAAGACTGATTTTCAAGCTCATCTCATCGTCCTGCATTGAACTGGTCAAGCAGGTTCGAACATCCTAGTAAAAAGTAAATGAAATACCCGGATAAGAGTGTAATTGACTCTACTTTTTGACATAATTTGTATAAATTTAAAAATGCTTTGCATTATGCATAACTTATCCTCATACCGATGAAAATCGCGATAAGTCATCGGAATGGAAGTGTTTACGAGTCCGATGGTGGTTAGATTATTAATTGCGTATCCGATACGAGCAGATAAGTGGGGATGATCATAAAGGATGTGGGACAAGACCACCCATTCTGATAATCTTTTCTGCCAGCTGATTCGCTTGACCTACTATCCGCTCACTTCACGAAGGCCCCTTCAAAACAGCTGAACACTTTTGAAACTTATTGGTGAAAGAAAAATAGAACAAAGTTTGACAAACTAAAAATGTGGTAGTTTTTAACCAATATTGGTGGAGCATTTAAAAATGCCATCCTGAAGTGAACTCGCACTAACTTCTCCATCCATCTGGCTTCTAGCAATATATTAGTTACGGCCTTGAAAGAAAGGAACAGTGAAAGAGATAAGAGAATGTCGTTAAAGGGCAGGAAGATTACAAACCGGAAAAGAAATGATAATCGAAGCAAAAGATTAAAGCAGACATAGATTAAGGATAATAAAAATGTGTAAGCATCAGGACTTGTTGATGCAGTGATCGCACTAACGTTTCCATTAATTCACAGCAATATTCGTTATAGAAACAATTCCAGATTTATACATATAGTTACGGGGATAAGAAATAAGTATCTGAACGAGTGACCCATTCTTAAATAATCTGTACAATCTATTAGTTTATTAATACGTATTTGTTTTGGTTTCATGATAAAATGGTTTTTAGCAAAGCTATAATTTTTTATTCTTTGAAAGGACAGCCGCTTAGCAGTTGGAGAACACGGAAGGGAAGCGAAGATACTATCTCTATATAGTTAAGAGGTGTTTACAACTCCGGCAGTGAATCTGTGGGTAAGTGGGAGAGAAGATGGCAGTAAATATTCCTGTTTCCTACTTCTCTCCACACTCCACTCGCCGATCCTAACCGTTTCTCCCTGATGCCACCTATATCCATGCGAGGCACTCGTTGCAGAATTCCAATTTACCCTACTCTCTCCTTTTCGATCGCAAACGTCTTTCAAAACAAAAACATCCAATTGATTGCATTCATCGCTTCCTTCCTTTTTATACCAAATTCGAGTTTTTAGATTGAGTGTAACAAGAGGCTTAGTGGGAAATGTCGAATAAAGCGGGACCCCCGTTTTTTATTCAAAGGAAGAATAAATAACTTAAGTTCAAACTATAATTTTATCAAGATTAAATCATAGCGTCATAATGGACATGGGTGTCTGATAGTAGACCATAGTGATGGGATTTTGTCGTAATATAGTTGACTCGCCCTTTGAGTTTGAGCTCAAATATCAGAGCAAAGGTTACGTCGGACAACCTGAGAAGCCCCACCCCTCGTCTCCGGCTCTCCCTCGAGAACGATCCGCAAGGTTTGCCAGAGAGGAAATTGCCAAGCCGTCAGTCCTCGGAGAGGAATATTAGAAATTCCTTGGTGGAAACTGATGTTGGGAGGATTTAGGACTGTCAGGAAAAAGATACATGGAAATACGATCGACCATTGGCAATGTCCTCTGCTACCCTATTGGACACGAGACTTCAAGACAAGCCCTTTAAAACGTGATTCTAGACATTTAATTAAAAAGAGGGTCGATAGAAAGTTTCACAAGGAAATTTAGTGCTCTCTAATCCTTTTAAAGGGGAATTTTAAAGGGTAGCGGCAAAGCTTCATTTTCCAACATTGAGACGCTGATTTGCGTCTGCCGAAGCTCTCCACAAGAGAAGTGGGTTTGATTCCCAGTAGCAGCAGAGAATAGCTTTTTAAAAGTTCAAAAAGCATTTAACCTTATTGTAAATAAAGCGATACATAATATTTAACAACAGAAATTGGTGTTCATTCGAGATGATTTGAGACTAAAATAGCTTGATGATTGACCCCTGGTTATTGTGAAGATCCTCTGAATGGAAGGTCATGTTCACAGTAGCAATGAGAGTGAGAAACGTAACTATGACCTCGTGTGGTTTCAAAGGTCACCATTTAGTGGATGAATATCGTTCGATATGGCTACTCAGTGAATGCTGGCCTGATACCTATTGGAATCTTGCCAACGTTTGCAGACCATTTGTAATATTTACGCTCCCAGTTCAGAAATCATGATTTCGAAACATGGAGTTCAGCAAGTCTTTTTAGATTATTGATGCTCTTCTTTCAAGTAAAAGATTTAGAGAGAAAGGATGGTGTATATATTATGTGAAGATTTTCTAACTGTGACAGTGTTTTTTGCAACGAGGGGCCCGCATTTGTCTCTGAATGTTGTCTCTGGAACGGTGGGTACCCACGGTGGAATTCCAGATGCGGGAGCAGAGGCGTAGACTCTGTATTTCTTTGAGGAAGTTTCTGAGGAATGCTGCTGCTTACATGACTTAGGAGTTAATGATTCTTTGGAAAATGGAGGTAATTGATTGTACTCGGAAAAAATAAGATGTCGCAACTTTACTTCACTTTCTAAGATTCTAGGACATATCCGATAGTTTAATTACTCGAATGCTTGGTTGCAAGATGTTTTTTGTTGCACGACATTTTTGAAGACGTTTTTGATGATGCTTTGAAGATGCAAGATGTTTTTTATTGCAAGTTGTTTTGTTAGTTATTGATGCTTTGGGATAAGAATTCTTTTAGGAATTCATATTCGGATTTTCGGTTGCTAGATTTGCTGACTTGATGTGTTTCAGTTGCCAGATATTTCTGAAGATGCAAAATGTTTTGAAGATGTTTTTGATGAAGATTTTCTTTTTTATTGCAAGATGTTTTTGAAGTTAATGATTCCTTGGAAAATAGAGATATTAGATTGTACGTGGAAAAAATAAGTAGTTGAAACTTGACTTGACTGTCTGTGACTTTAGGATAGGTTCGAGGGGTTCATTACTCGAATTCCTATTGACAAGATTTTTTCTGTTCCAAGATTTGTTTTTTGGTACAATATGTTTTTGAAGAAGTTTTGGATGATGATGCTTTGAAGATGCAAGATATTTTTCGGTTGCAAAATGTTTTTTTGTTGGCGAGATGTTTTGTAAGTCCATGATTATTTGGAAAATAGAGATAGTTGATTGTACACTCGGATTTTGGTTTAGTTTTTGATTTAAATTTTTAGTTGCGAGATGTTTTTTAAGGTGAATTTGAAGATTCAAGATTTTTTTATTGCAAGATGATTTTGAATTTAATGATTCCTTGAAAAATAGAAATAATTGATTGTATCCGAGGAGTTAATTAATCGGGTTTTTGGTGCAATATTTGCTTGCCTTGATTTGTTACAGTTGCAAAATCTTTTGAAATTTCATTGAAATCAATGAAAATCTTTTGAAATCATTTTAAATCCATTAAATTCTTTGAAATCTGTTACAATCCATAGTAATCCCTTGAAATCTGTTAGTCTGTTTTGAATTCCTTCGAAATCTTTTGAATAATGGGATATCTCTAAGAATAATTTAAATACCCTTACAAAATAAAATTAATGAAATTAATTTCCTAAAGTTCTTTAGAAATTGGATAAAATCGCTTAAAATGTATAAAATCATCTAAAATTATTGGCATAATTGAAAATCCTATTAAATCACTCAAATCTTGTAAATTTTTTGGATATTTTTTCCCTGAAATTCTCTTAAAATTCTTTATAATTCCTTGAAATTTTTGGAAATCGAAAAAACCGATTAAAAAAATTAGAAATCATCTGAAATTAATTAAATATAAATTAAATTAAACGTATTCATTTAAGTTAAAAAAAAAGATTTGGAATATCTATAAATTTCTTGAGATCTTTAAAATCACTATTTGAAATGTGATTCTTTAGAAATTAGTGTCTTCAAAAATATTGGAAATCCCTTAAAAACAAATGAAATTAAACGTTTTCATTAAACTTCTTGAAAAACAAAGAGTGAAAATCCATAAGCATTTTTGATACCTTTGAAGAATAGACAAAAACTTTTAAAAAATTGTAATCTCCTGAAATTTAATTTTATTTAATTCATGTTCTTAATTTTCTCTGAAAATTTTCTGAAATCTTTGGTAATTCTACAAAATTCTTTTAAATCACTTGAAATTATTGAAATCTCTTAAAAATCCATTCAAATATCTAGAAATCTTTCGAATCCCTTGAAATTATTGCAGGTTAAATAAAAAATATTCTTTATATTTTGTAACATTCCTTGAAATACCTTAAAATCCCTTAAAACTTTTGAAATCTCTAAGAATTATTATACAATACTTGAAATTTGATTAAATTTATTTTTCTAACTTTTCTCGAAATCCATTAAAAACTTTCAAAATTTTACAAAATTATTTTAAACACCCTAACAGTGTTTAAATATCTTAAAATTCTTTCGAATCCCTTTGAATCTCTTTGAATCCCTAGATACATTTCTTTAAACCCTAAAATAAAAAATATTTAAAATTCATTGAAATATTTTTAAATTCCCTAATATTTTTTTAAGCTCTTAAAAATTCCTTTTGATTTCTAAATATACGCTAAAATATAAAAAATGTTTTGAAATCACTTCGAATTGAGCTGTCGGCTCGAATAAGAGGGCACGTACATTTTTCGGCTCAGGCGGGATAAGCTCTGAAATTTTTCAAAATTTGTTTAGAACATTAATTTTTGGAAATTCAATTACTGTAAGAAATTTTCTTCAATTCAGTAAAAAAAAAATACTTTCATCATTCTTCTTCTTGCCCTGTCAGGGTTCATTTACTCACACACCGACAAAATTTTTGTGCTCTTATTCGATCTGGCAGCTCAAGTATTTAAATATATAAAATATTCTTAAAAATTTTTAGAACACCTACAAATATTTCGAAAGTGTCCAAGAAAATTCATAAGAAGGTATTGACCTGAATTCAATATTGGTTAATCCATGGCTTACCTTATTCAAGAAAGAAAAAAAATTTATCCAAGTTGTTTATTTTTGCAGTAAAAGAAAACAAATTTGATGTAAAACAGATAAATAGATGAATAAATTGGGATTTATTAGTTTCCCACTTCAGAAACTTTATTTTTCAGGAATTAGTCGTTTCCTTCAAACAAAGAGAATAGAGAGTGATTTAAGAAAAAAGTCACTTAATGTCTATCCTTTTCAGTTACTTCCTTTGCATTTTTTTTCAAAGTTTCGGACTGTTTGATGACCAATAAAATTCCCCGACTTTTTCTTGACCTGCGACTTCCTGCGATTTTCAATAGAAAATGTTCCTCTAAATTGATCCGAACATCATCACCATAAAAAAATAAAAAGCAAATGTAAATCCAAAAAATAATTTCCTCGCAGCCTTCCCTCTTATGGATGCTACACATTGAGAAAAGGCGGGAATCGAGTTGTAATCGCGAGAAAGGCACAGCTGCTTCGCGCACCCTCTTTCTTCAGGCTGGACGCATGATCGTCTGATCAAGGGATTCCAGGGATGAGAGTCTAAGAGTGAGAGAGAATGAGAGTGAGGCCGAAGAAGAATAAGAAAAAAAAGGAAAAAAGAAAGAGAAACTAGAGGAGAAACAGAGGGAATGAGAGTCGAAAAGAGTGGTTTGATAGGGGGTGGGGGGAGGGCCATAAGGATGTGGGTTGGGGGTGGTGGTGGGGTGGAAGAGGAAACACGAGGGTCCAAGCGAGGATGGGAAAGCGTTGCTGACGGCGGCTCGACCGATACCAGAGCCACCGCGTAGCTAGAAATGAAAGAGCAGCTCGATGGGCGATAACTCATTCGTGAACCGAACGAGGCAGCTGAATCCAGCGATGCACGTGCACGATTCAAAGAATGGGCGTCGCTGGTACGCGCTAGGGAAACCGAGCCGCAGTACACGCAGTTTACGCTAGAGCCGCGCTTTCTTGATCAAGCCGCGAGCATTCAGAGATTAAAGATCGTATCTAGTGGTTAAGGCCTCGCCTCGTCCGGAAAAAGTATTCTGGAAAAATATCCGCGCACTCAATTAGCCTCGGGTTAATATCCAATAAACTTTATTTACCCTGATTTTCGCAAGACTCACTTCGCTTTTTTTATTCAAAAATAAGAGGAGAAGTGTGAGTTTTATTTGACCTAGAAAAAATTTAAGTTTTGTTAGGGTTTGGTTTTTTCGAAATGAAGTGGTACCCTGGGACTGATGCAAGTTTTAATGAAGGTTCCACATAAATTGGATTGCTTCTGGTAATGTGGCAGCTCGCGAACATTTTAAGATAAAAATATTTTTAAAAAAACGGTCGAGTGAATTTTGAAAAAGTGGTTTATTGTATTGTATTATACATTGTAAATATTAAATAACATTATTTTAAATATTTTATTATTGCTTGTTATGGTTTGTAATCATAGGAACATTTTAAGAATAAATTGAAAGTAAGAATCAGAGAGGTAATTTTTTTTAAAGTCAATTTTTGTATTTAATTAAAATGAAATTATTCGGTACACTTCTTGAAAACTGTATTATTGGCATATTTTTTGGACACCATAATAATATTTTGTTTAAAGAATATAAATATCTATGCAAAATAGTTTATTTACGTAAATTTTAAAAAGAAGATTAATTTTAATTTTTATACCTCACGTTTAATAGTTATTTGCAATAAAATTTCTCAATGCACAAGAAAATATTTTTTCTTTCTAAAATGTTGTTATTCCATATTAATTAAAAACACAAATATAATCTTTTCTGAAAACACCCCTCTTCGCAAAATGGCAGACAAATCCATTAATAAAATGTATTAAAATAATTTTTAACCAATATTAACCATATAATCTTTTTTTTAATTTCTTAATTTCTTCGTAATTAAATATAAAAATGTAGTTTTTTTTAAAGTACCTCTCTGATTATTGTTGTCTTAATTTTTAAATGTTTGCGGCATATTATATTACTATAAATTTTAAAAATTGGTTAATATCTCCTGTTCCCTTTTTTAATTTATACATTTGAAACATTTTGAAAATGCTATTAAATCATAAATTATAGCAAATTTGTTAAATACAGTTTCTGCTAGTAAGCAATAATACAAATTTAGAAATTCGAAAACATTTATTTGCCTACTTTAGAATTTTTTTGAAGTGTGCAGAAAACGGGACGACTAAGAAATTTTGAATAGTAAAATTCTCGACACTGTAAAATTGCCAAAAAAGAAAATATTCGAAATAAAAAATTCCCTAAATTATAAACTTGCCAAAATGCAAAAATCCCGAAACGGAAAATTCCCGAAAAATTGACAATATTACCGAATTTCGAAATTCTCGAAAAAAGATTTTTCGACAGTTTAAAATATTTTAAATTTGAATCACGAAAACCGGAATATAGTGAAATAAAATTAGTTTCTATTGATTTAAATTAAAAAATTTGTTATTCGAAAACTTAAAAAGTAAACGGAATCGTGAAAATGTTTCAAATTAAAACAGCTTTCATGTTAAAAATGCCAAAAATTGGACAATAAAAAAATTTAAATAATAGTTTTATAATTCCATTTTAATTTTAATTTTATTATTATTGTAATAATTTGCAGAATATTTATACTCGAAAAGAAATTTTTCAAAGTTTTTAATACAAAATTGACTTCAAAATTCAACAAATTTGAATGATTAATTAATATAAAGTGATAGCCAGTGACTTCAAATGATTTCAGGCGACATCAAAGTGATTCCAAGATTTCGAAGAAATGATTTTCGATTTTGTTTTTATAAAAATAAACAATAAATCTATCAAAACTAAATAAATAAAAGAGAGGATTAAAAAATCCCGTACAATAAAATTTCCAACACTGCAAAATTCCCGAATGGGAAAACTTCCAAATTGGAAATTTCCCGTATTATAAGATTCCCGAAAAATAAAATTCCCGACAGTTTATAATACTACCAATTTGGAAAATTCCCGAAACATATGATTCAAGATGGAAAATTTCCCGAACTATAAAATATCTGGACATAGCAAAAAATATTATTTATTTATTAAAAGTATAAATTACAAACATTTTTATAACAAAATGATTTTAATGTTTAAAAGTTTTTTAACATTAGTTTTTGAATTTAAAATAATAATTAAAAAAAATTGCATGCATGATTAAATTCAACACAAAATCTCGAAATAATTTATTCTTACTTTTTTAAAAATAGAAATTCGATTTTTCAGAACGCTTTCACCATATTTGCATACGATTTTCTCAACATTTTCAAACAAAAAATTGCATCCAGAAATATATTTGTTCAATTATGTTTATTTTTAATTTAAACAATAATTCTGGAAGAACTATACACATTAAACAACAATCTTTTATAACAAAATTTGACTTGGACGACTGAAAAATTTTGAAAATAAAATTCTTGGTACTATAAAAATCCCGTATTGGAAAAATACCCGATTATTAAAATTGCCAAATTACAAAATATCCGAACTAGAAAGTATCCGAATTATAAAATCATCGAATTTAAACAATTACAAACAGTTTTTATGCATATTTTTACTCACTAAAAACAATTATCATATTTTTTATGAGAAAAAAAATTATGTGTAATGTTTAAAGTTTCAAAAATTATTGTTTGCACTGAAAATTAAAATAATTGAAAAATATTATTTTTGGGTACAATTTTATTTTATTTATTGTTTTTTTAAATTCAAACAAGAATTTTGGAAACTTTAAACACTCAAAATATTTTTTCTGCTGATAAAAATATTTGATTCTTCTATTTTTAATAAAAAAATCACATTTATAACAAAAATTAATTGTTTAAATTCGGGAAATTTCTAGTTAGGATATTTTATGATTCGGAAATGTTCTGCCTGGAATTTTATTATTAAGGAATTTTCAAATTCGATAGTAGTATGAACTGTTCGAGAATTTTATAATTTAGAAATTTTATTATTCTGCAATATTCCAATTCCGGAATTTTTTATTCGTAAATATAATCATCAGAGATTTTTTATTTAAAAAATTATCAATTCGGTAATTATACAGGGAATTTTATTTTTTGTGATTTTTCACTAGTCCCCTTTTATTTTTGTACTTTTTTTAAATTAATAATATTTATTTTCAAAATTTTTTGATTGCTAAAATTCGAGAATTTCCTAGTTCAGATAGTTTATAATTTGACACATTTCTGTCGAGAATTGTATTATTTAGTAATTTTTTAATTCGGAAATTTGAATATTTGGTCATTTTATTATTCCGTAATATTATTATTCTGGAATATTATTATGCGGGAATTTGATTATTTGGAAATTTTATTATTCGGGAATTTATATCAAATGGGACGACTATAAAAATTCCCGAAAAATAAATTTCCCGAAACAGCAAAATTCTTGAATTGGGAAATTCAGGAACTTTTCAGTTTCGGGAACTTTATTTTTCGGGAATTTTTAGTCGTTCCATTTGATTTGTGTCTTTTATTAAATAAATAATATTTATTAACAACATTGTTTAATTTCTTGAATTTGGGAATTTTCTAGGTCGGATAGTTTCGATCTGACCAGAATTTTATTATTCGGGAATTTTTCAATTCGAAAATTTCAATATTTGGTAATTTTCCTATTCGGGAATTTTATTACGTGGAAATTTTATTATGCGGAAATTTTATTATGCCAAATTTTTATCAATCAGGAATTTTATTACTCACGAATTTCTCAATTCCGGAATGATGCAATTTCGGGAACTTTATTTTCCAGGATTTTTCAGTTGTGCCATAATATTTATTTTAAGAAAATTGTAATTGTTTAAATTCCAGAATTTCCTTTTCGGATATTTTATAATTCGCCAATTTTCTAACTCGAATTTTATTATTCGGGAATTATCCAATTGGAAAATTTTAATATTTGGCACTTTTATTTTTCTTTTATTCTTTTTTTATTAATTTTATTATTTTTATTACACTTTTAATTTTTCAATTCGGAAATTTTAATATTTGGTACTTTTATTATTCTTTTATTCTTTTTTTATTATTTTTATTACACTTTTAATTTTTCAATTCGGAAATTTTAATATTTGGTAATTTTATTATTCCGAAATATCATTATGCGGGAATTTTATTACATGGAAATTTTATTACGCCGAAATTTTATTATTCGGAAATTTATATCAAATGGGAAACTGAAAATTCCCGAAAACTAAATTTCCCGAAATTTTCCTGAATTTTCCAATTCAGGAACTTTTCAGTTTCAAGAACTTTATTTTTCAGCCGCCCCATTTTCTTAGTGTCCTTTTATTGAATAAATATTATTTACTACCAATATTTTTTTTTAATTGCTTAAATTCGGGAATTTTCTAGTTCGGATAGTTTATAATTCGACAACTTTCTGCCGAGAATTTTATTATTTGGTAATTTTTCAATTCGAACATTTAAATATTTGGTAATTTTATTATTCCGGAATATTATTATTTGGGAATTTTATTATACGGAAATTTAATTGCGCGGAAATTTTATTATTCGGGAATTTATATCAAATGGGACGACTAAAAATTCCTGAAAAATAAATTTCCCGAAACCGAAAAAATTTCTAAATTGGGATTTATTAATTTTCCAATTCAGAAACTTTTCAGTTAAGAGAACTTTATTTTTCGGGAATTTTTAGTCGTCCCATTTGATTAGTGTCCGTTTATTGAATAAATAATATTTATTACCAACATTTTTAAATTTCTTAAATTTGGGAATTTTCTAGTTCGGATAGTTTCGAACTGACTAAAATTTTATTATTCAAGAATTTTTCAATTTGAAAATTTCAATGTTTGGTAATTTTCTTATTCGGGAATTTTATTACTCATGAATTTCCCAATTTTGGAATTATACAGTTTCGGGAACTTTATTTTCCAGGAATTTTTTAGTTGTGCCACAACATTTATTTCAAAAAAAAAATTGTAAATGCTTAAATTCGAGAATTTTCTATTTCGGTTATTTATAATTTGCCAATTTTCTGACTCGAATTTTATTATTCGGGAATTATCCAATTCGGAAATTATAACATTTGGTAATTTTAACATTTGGTAATTTTATGATCCGTGAATACTATTATTTGGGAATCTAATTTTTCCGGAATTTTCAGTTTTCCTAAATAAAATTCAAAACCTATTTTAAACCCAAATATAAATAAAATTAATTATCCTTTTGTTAATTAAACAGGAGAACTTTGCGGGAATGAAAATTAAAGAGATGTGACCACTGAGAGGTTAAACCAAGAACTAATATTTCGAGGAGAACCACTAGAGAAACGGGACTTTTTAGTTTTCTATTTGGTGTACGTGCGACTTTTCCGTATTTTCCGGGACCGCGGGTGGGGAAAAAGTGAAACTGCATCGGCATTGTGCTTGTTTTTCAGTCTCGGCAAAACTAGGGACGTGAAGCTGCCCTTACGGCCGCGACCCTCGGAATGCACAACTTTCACTGCCATAAAAATATAAAGTCCCTCTGGCCCGGCTCTCCCTTGTCCCGAGATGTTACGTAAATCGAGGGCTCTAAATCTTTGTTCGCTTAGCATCCAAGGAAAACATCACAATACGGAAACGAGGCGGCTACTAATAGCACTTTGTGGGGCAGTAAAAATAAGCTTCTTCTTCTTCTTCCTATTTTATGAAGTGCCGGCATTTAAATTAGGTCATTATTGAATTTATGGTGTCAAAGGCCCGGATTCCGAAACACGCTGTAAATTATTCGAACTGGAATAAAAACTGTTGATTCATTCAGTACACAAATATGCAGAAGAAGCAAAAGCAAAACTAACAAGAATGAAATCGAAAATGACCTTCCTCGGAGGCCGAAAATATAATTTTCAAAATTTTCGGTCTTTTCACGGATTTTTCCCTGGCCAATTTTTCAGTTTTTCTAGCGACACATATTCAGAAAATAGAATTTGAATCTTATAACAATTTTAAGATATAACCTTTTTTAGTAGATACAATAGCGTTTTTTAAATGAAATTTCTACCTTATCGCCATCGAGACTATTCCACTGATAGAGTGGTTCGCGTCCGTGCTAAGTTTCTAGAACGTTGTTGAAGAGTCCCCATCAAAGAGAAGAATTTTCTTAATCAACTTCGAGGTTAATTATTCATTCAATTAAGCAGAACAATTTTGGGAAATCATCTAGAACATTCAAGAAGGTTCTCGAAACTTAGCACGGACACGAACCACATTTGCTATGGAATGTTCTCGATTTTTTTATTTTTTATAAACGGAATAAAATTTGAATTTTTAATTAAAAAGGACGAATTTAAACAAAACAGTTGAATTTGCAAAGAAAATGATAACTTTTTAACAAAATTCTAGAATTTCTTAACAAAATAATAACATTTTTAAAAAAATATTATAACTTTTATCCAAAAAATACAAATTTTCTGCAAAACAGTTTAATTTTCGACAAAAAACATCATTTAAAAAATATGTATTTTTTATAAACAAAATAAAAGCTGAATCTTCTATCCATAAGGACGAATTTTTAACAAAAAAGAAAAATTTTCTACAAAACAGTTGCGTTTTCAAATAAAACAAAATTTTTGAATTTTTTAACAAAATAATGACATTTTTGATAAAATGTTATAACTTTTACCCTAAAAGGCGAATTTTCTGTAAAAAAGTTGAATTTTCCACCAAGGAAGATTATTAAAAGAAAGACTTAAATTTTTCAACAAAATAAGTAAATTTTTAACCAAACACTACAATTTGCTAAATACGTAGATGAATTTGCAACTAAATAATTCAATTTTTAAACAAACATATTATACTTTAATCAAAAACAGTTGAATTATCGACCCGAAGAGTTAGATTCTCAACCAAAACATGAATTCTCAACGAAAAATATAATATTTGATATTGAAAAAAAATTAAAAAAATTTTCAACAATAGAATAATAATAATAATAATAATAATAGAATTTTTAATTTGAAAATTTGAATTCTCAAACAAAAAGACGAATTTTTTAACAAAAAATTTCATTTTTCATACAAAAATGGGAAAATTAAATTTTCATTAAACATCAATTATTTTTAACCATGTATTTCCGAATTACACCGAAAAATCCAAATTTTCAACGAACAAAAAAATAATTTTTAACAGTTTGGGATTTTTCAATCAAGAAAGAAAAAAATTAATCCAAGTTGCTTATTTTTGCAGCAAAAAACACGAATTTGATGTAAAACAAATAAATTTTTAACCCAAAAATATGAATATTCAAGAAAAAAATTTAATTGTCAAGCAAAACAGTTGCATTTTTAATTTAAAAAAAAGAAGAAATATTAACCAAAAAGATCAATTTTCAACCAAAAATAGAAAATTTTCTTTTTTCTGGTTGAAAAATTAATTTTTAACAAAAGGAAACTACTTTTCATCAAAATAAATAAATGTATTTACAACCAAAAGAAATCATTTATTAATCCAAATTTTAACTGCTAAATTTTCAGTTAAAAAAAATTAAGTTTGAAAAAATGCTTCTGAACAAAGTACTTAAACTTTTAACCAAAAACATGAATTTTCAGCTAAAAAGATGAATCTTGAACTGAAATATTTAAATTATTAGATTAAAAAATTAATTTTTTACCTAAAAAAGAACAAATTTCCAGCCAAAGTGATGAATTTTCAACTAAAAATGATCAATTTTCAACCAAAAATAGAAGTTGTTTTTTCTGCTTGAAAAATTGATTTTTAACAAAAGGAAACTACTTTTGATCAAAATAAATAAATGTATTAACAGCCAAAAAAAATTATTTATTAATCCAAATTTTAATTTCTAAATTTTCAGTTAAAAAAATTAAGTTTGGAAAAAAATTCTTTTGAAAAAAGTAGTTAAACTTTCAACCAACAACATGAATTTATAGCCAAAAAGATGAATATTGAACTGAATATTTAAATTATTAGATCAAAAAATTAATTTTTTAACAAAAAAAGAACGAATTTTTAACAACAAAAAATGAATTTCCAGCCAAAAAGATGAATTTTTAACTAAAGTTATGAATTTTTAACAACAAAAAATTTTTTGTCGACAAATTGGTTTAACGCTCAACCAAGTAATTTAATTTTTAATCAACAACTATAAATTCTCAGCAAATAATGTAATAGTAGATACTTTAAACAAAAAATATTGTAATTTTTAATCAAAATAATCTTGGACTAAAAATGAAGAATTAAAAAAAAAGAATAATTAACTAAAGAATATTCATTTTCAACCAAAATTCTTTTATTTTTAACAAAACAAGATGTAATATCTACCAAAGAACATACATTTTTAAACAGGAAAGGCAGATTTAAAAAAAAAGGTAAACATTCAACCAAAAATATTTCAAATGAATCTATACTCTAAACCAAAAAAGTCTTCAGTTAAACAATAAAATATGATTTTTCAACAAAAATGTTATTTTTCTAACAAAATACTCGAATCTGCAACCCAAAAAGACGAATGTTTATCCAAAAAGGATGACTTTTTACCCAAATTAAAAAATGTTTAAGCAAATAATGAAGTACGAAACTTAAAATATACTAATCAGGAGAAAGCAACTGGCAGAAAATAAATATAAGTAGAAGGTAAAAAAAAACTTAATTTTATTAATTCTCTAACTTCTGCGCTTTCCCGAAATTTTTTATTTTTTCTGATCATCAATATAATTAAACTAATATAATTATATAGATCTCCTGGAATTTTTTTAAATTGTTCTCAAACTTTTAAAGTCCCATGATTTTCCTTGATTTTCTCTTAAAATATATTCCAATTTCAAACGATACATTTTATATAAAAAAAATAAAAACTTTTTGATATAAAATATATTCTATTTTATACTTATTAATTTATTATTACTTATAATCAGCACATTATTGTTATTATTGACTTTTTTTAAAGAAAAAAATTATAAAATAAGAAATAAATTAACTTTTTTTGAGTGTGGATTTGATAATATTTCATTATTACGTTTACCCTTTTCTACATTAATTTTTTTAATTGCAATTATTTTTTGAGTTACATTATCTTCATTTGTCTACCAAAATTTCGCTTCTGATACTTAAAATAAGAATCTTTTATATAATTAAAACATAAAACGTAGTGGAAAAAATAACAGTAAATGATTTCTAAAAAACATTTGTGTCATTTTTTATATAATAATCATAAGAAATTTAATGTAAATGAATAATTTATTCTAAAGACATAACTTCTATCTGTAATTAAAATACTTTGTGATCACATCTGATTGAGTATATCACTCTTATCGCTTTTACACATCGGCAGAATACTCCAGTTATGTTGGAAAATTCATTTAATCATGAGAAGAATCTAGTTCCAGTTAAATTATTTATTATTCTCGACTAATTACGTGTCACTTAGATAACAAGATACATATAAACAAAAATTAATTAACCACAGAGAAAAAGAGTACCTTTTCCACTCCTTAAGAATTTATCATTTGTCTACTTTATTCAGTTTTTAGAAAATTAGCTATTTAATAATTTCTCTTTAGAAATCCGAAGCATAGCACCAATAGTTTCTTAATTAAAATAAATAATTATTTAATAAATTAAGGAAACATTAGCTGTCTCAATATAAAAAATAGGATTTTTATTTTAGTTATGTTTTTTAAATAAAAATTTATGACAATATGATTATTTTCGTCCAACTAAAGTTAAATACGTCATTTGTATGCAGAACATTCCGAGCAACTTTGTAACGTTTATCCGAAAACAGCTAAGCGGTGTGATGATAAACATAAAAATTCGGAAACATGCTTATAAATTGCACGAATCATCAAATTTAAATTATTTAACTTCATTATAGATATTCTTTGCTTCCTTGACTAAAAAAGTCCCAATTACATAAAAATTTAATTAACATTATTAATGAATGAAGTTATAGAATATAAATTAGCCATTTTTAAATTCAATGTGAAAGCTATTATTATAATTAATTAATTTATTATTTTAAATGGTAATTTACTTAATTTGGAAGAAATAACAGTTGAATGTAAAAGAGTTCAAAAATAATATTGTAAAATAGTTATGATTCTGAATTTGGGAAGGGATTTTTTTAAACACACTGATTCTAAATTATAATTTAGAAGAAGCATGTTTAATTTTTTTTTCTATCTTAAATATTCTCTGCTCTGAGAAAAAATTATAAGCCTTTACAAAATTTTTTATTAGAAAATAAAAATTATGATTATTTACAGAATTTGCTTTTTATATTTCATTTCATTTTATGTATTTGCTGTCCAAATTTAGAAATATAATTCTTTTAAAAATTATATTCCTGTTCTGGATTTAATATTTTTTTAAACTTTTTACAAAATTTTTAACACTTTTTTTTTACTTTTTACTTTTTATAATTCTGGAAATTATTTTTATTTAATGACAAAATTTAAAAAAAAAATTTTTTTAACTTTTGGCAAGATAATGTGTATCATACTGCAATATTGCGATCTTCAATCTTCAAATTCGATTTTTTGTACACAGTCATTTTTTTGTATCAAAGATTTTTTAGTATAATTAATTATAATATTATGAAATTATTAATATTTTATTCTCAAAATGTTAATTAAAATTTTCAAAATTGAAACCGTTTGATTGAAAATGAATTAGTTTTAGTTTGCGAATTCTAGTATTTCGATGAAAAATCGTCTTTTTTGGGTAAATCAAACTGTTTTTTATTTGAATTTTTTAAATTGAAATATTATTATTTTTTTAATTATTAATTAGTCACTAATTAATTATTAATTAATCTTTTTAGATTACAAAATTCAATTATTCGGTTGAATGTTTAACTAATTTCTTGAACTTCCTTTATTTTGTTTGAATACTCATATTCTTAGATGCAAATTATTTTTTTTTATTAAAAAATTTTTTTGTTAACTGTAAACCTAATAGTTTTAAAAAAATGAAATTGATTCGTTGCAAATTAATTTAAGTTCTTAAAATTTTATTTTCTCAGCTTGAAAATTCAACCTTTTTATACAATTTTCGTCTTTTTGGCTTAAAAATTCCGTAGTTTGATATAACACTCAATTATTTGGTACAAATTTAAAATATTTAGTAGAAAATCCGTCCTTTTTCATAAAATTTAGTTCTCTAAAATTACACTTTAATAATTCAATTTTTAATTAAAAAGTGATCTTTTATAGTTTGAAAATTACATTATTAAGCTTAAAATTTTTTGATGAGAAGAAATACAAACTAAAGATTAATTATATAAAATTTCACACTATTTAGTTAAAAATATATGTAATTTGTTAAAAATTGGTGCTTTTTCATAGAAATTTATTGGTTAAAAATTCAACTATTTGGTAGAAAATATATGTTTTTTTTTCAAAATTCGTATTTTTTTTGGTTACATAAAACCGTTATTTATTTCAAATAAAATTTTTTTCTGGTTTTAACATCAAGTATTACATTTTTTCATAAAAATTAGTATTTTTAGGTTCAAAATTCCACTAATCTCTAGAGAACATTATTGGTTAAAAATTCAACTATTTGGTAGAAAATATATGTTTTTTTTTTAAATTCGTATTTTTTTGGTTAAATAAAACCGTTATTTATTTCATATTAAAATTTTTTCTAGTTTTAATATCAACTATTACCTTTTTTTTTGTAAAAATTAGTATTTTCAAATTGAAAATTCAACTATTTCCTACAGAATTTATCTGTTTAGCCTAAAAATTCAACAATAAGGTAAAAATTTTAACTTTTTTATAGAAAAATTGCTGAAAACTTGCAAGAAACATTTTTTTAAATTAATATTTAACTATTCCATTTTTTTAATTGAAAGAAAATTAATCTTCTTAATCGAAGATTCCTAGTTTTGGTTGTAAATTTAAATATTTGGTTGACAGTTCATCTGAGTTGTAGAAAGTTCTTTTTTTTTTATCAAAAATTTCATCATTTTTGATAACTCCTAATTATCGATTAGGATCATTAGCCAGCATAAAATTTTCCTTTTGCAATTTGAAAAAAAGATAAAAATTTCCCTAAAAAAGAGAGGAAACAAATTCTTTTTTTTTTTGACAAAAATAAAAAAAAAAAGAAAAATGAGAAGATATAAGAATAATTAATAACAATTTTTTGTGAAAAAAAAATTACTGAACATGAATAAAAAAATTGTCTTGGATTAATAAGGGTACTGCAAAAATAAAAAATACGAAAGAAATAAAAAAAAGAAAGAAACGGATTTGTTTGGTTCCCTTTTTTATTTTTGTCCAAAAAAATAATTTGTTTCTTCTCTTTTTTACGAAAATAAAATAAAATTTTAATAAAATTTTCCTTTTGCTATTTGAAAAAAAAATATAATAATTTCCCTAAAAAAGAAAGGAAACAAATTCTTTGTTTTATGACAAAAATAAGAAAAAAGAAAGAAAAATGAGAAGGTATAAGAATAATTAATACGAATTTTTAGTGAAAAAAAATTGCTGAACATGAATAAAAAAATTTCCTGGATTGATAAAGGTACTTTTAAAATAAAAAATACGAAAGAAATAAAAAAGAGAAAGAAGCGGATTTTTTTGGGTTCCCTTTTTTATTTTTGGTCAAAAAAAAAAACTTTTTTCTTCTCTTTTTTACGAAAATAAAATAAAATAAAATTTTCCTTTTGCAATTTGAAAAATAATATAATAATTTCCCTAAAAAAGAGAGGTAACAAATTCTTTTTCTTTGAAAAAATTAAAAAAGAGGAAAGAAAAATGAGAATGTATAAGAATAATTAATAAGAATTTTTATTTGAAAAAAAATTACTGAATATGAATTAAAAAATCTTCTTGTCTTGATAAGCGTACTGTAAAAATAAAAAATACGAAAGAAATAAAAAAGAGAAGAAAGCGGATTTGTTTGGTTTCCTTTTTTATTTTTTAGGTCCAAAAAAATAATTTGTTTCTTCTCTTTTTTACGAAATTTTTTTTTTCAAAATAAAATAGGAACAATTTATGCTGGTTGTTTAAATTTGTTAGTTTTGTTTTCAGAAATTCTGCACATTAACTCGAATACTGGACGTTAAATAGGATTTTAAATTTGATTTTAACTTTTTTTACTTCAATTATTGTCCTCACTTTCAATTTTTTCTTAATATTAGGAAAATTGTGTAATAGTTTAAAAAAAAGTGTTACCTTTGACATAAGATAAGAAGCTGTAATCAGTCCGAATAATAATTCCATCATTTCGCACTCCTAATTTATTACTTAGTCTATCAACTCGCAAATTTTAAATAAATAAAATAAGTTGTAAAGATTTAAATAAATCACTTATATCTCACACCCCGAAAAAATAAATCTCGATGTCAAAACTAAAACCGAAAAATCTAAAAACATTGGCTATTTAAAGAACTTTGATAAATGGACACTTAAATTCAATAAAGACTTACTTTGACACCCCTCGTGGTGACCAACTTATGGGAAACTTATGGAAACGACTGTACGAATTGCACCACCCTTGGGGAAAAGGGCGGAGAGGAAGGGGCGCCCTAACGGGAATCCTGAAAGCATAGCCAGCAAAAGGGCGGGCAGTCAGCCTGAAACGAAAAGGGCGATTTAGACATCATACCCTGACGTGTTTGCCTCCTTACACCCCCTCCTTCCGACCCCACCCTCCTCCCCACATGAGTTTTTTTTGCATTTTTTTTCTCAAACCGGTTTCTAGAACTCCAAATGCAAATAATGCAGAGATCATTTAGAGGTCAAGGATTTTAAAAAGGTATTAAAATTTTTTTTTTAACATTTGGAAGACTTGAAGATTTTATAAAGATTTAAATCTTTGTAAAATCTTTTTTAATCATTGAAATCATTGAATTACTTTAAAGCTACAATTAGTAAAATCTTGTGAAATCTTCTAAAATGTTTTGAAACCTTTCCAAATCATTCCAAATTTTCCAAATGTTTTAAAACCTTTTAAATCTGGTGTACTGTGTTTAAAAAATGTTTAAAAATCTTCAAAACCTTTTTAAAATCCCTTTTTGAAATCTTTAAAAATTCTTTAAACCTTTAAAAGCTTTGTGAAATTATGATTATTTTTTTATTACAACATTAAGCCGTTTCCCTTTCGGTGAAGGCGTGGCTCACTCGGTGGGGAAGGGAGGAAAGGGTTATAGAATTTTTGGATTGATCTAGAATTCTCGTGTTATTTATTTAAATTACACGTTCATTTCGCAACACTGATCCGAAAGAGGCTGCTGATCAATCTCTCTAGCAATCACCCCGAGTGAAGATCCTCACAAAGTCCTCATGTGAGATTCCCCACTTGGGTTCATTTATATCCAAGGTTTTTTGTTTCAGGCGTGATTCACTCTACTGACTCTCTTCTTATTAACTATTTTCCGCCATACTTTTCTGTCCTGGCATACTTCTCTAGCTTCTTTAACGTCCATGCATTT
>JAAAKG020000025.1:1383753-1409823 GCA_010014905.2 Druon quercuslanigerum
AAATAATTTATTCCCCGATTTTCCTTTTTCCAACATTATTTTGGGCTGCAAAGGCAATTCATATTTCAATAAAAAATGTAAAATTTCTGTAAAAAGAGATGAATCTTTCAGATGAAAAGGGCCAATTTTCAACCATTCAGATTAATTATCACCTAAAAAATTGAATTTTTAACTAAGATTAATTTTTGACTAAAAAGATAAAATTTCAACACAAAAACAGTTTTGAGCCAAAACTGAACAAATTTCGTACAAATTGTTGAACTTTAGAGTCAAAAATATTTTAGTTTAATTTTCGAATAAGTAGAGACATTTTTTTAAACAAAATACTTGATACTTAGAAAAAAAAAATAAAAACGAATTTTCTACAGAAAAGTCAAATTTTTAAGTAATGAGTTAAATTTTCAACGAAATATCAAAATTTTCAAACCAAAAAGACGAATTTTGAACCACAAAGATTAATTTTCAACAAAATACTTGAATTCTCAAATTAAAAGGATAAATGATTTTTATTATTTTTTTAAATAGAAAATTATTGGTTTAAAAATGTATCTACTTTTTTATGGCACATTTGCATTAATTTTATATAAAATAATTTATTCCCCTATTTTTTCGAAAAATCATCCTATTTTCCCACTTCTAAAATCATTTTGGGTTGCAAAGGCTGTTAAAATATTTGATTAATATTTATAAATTAATACAAAGATAATATTAAATTAATAAAAAATTTCATCAATAAATTGACGAACCTAATGAAGCAATAAAATACCATAATTATTATTCTTCGGATTAAAATATATAATAGAGAGGGAAAAAATATTGATTATAAAAGGTGAATGCGAAAGGTCATCGCGTTTCTATTTGCTACCTTAACGAACATTCAGTCGGACATTATGTGAAGACTGAAATGGGCATTGCGCAAGGATAAAGCGAAATTGCGTTATCAAAGGTTACGTGTAAGCATTAACGATAATTAACAAAGTATATTCGAGGGGAGACAATAATTACAATTATTATTTTCGAGTCGAGAAGGTAGACGGCAAAATAAATTAGAGGCTTCTGGCTCTGCGCACCCGACATTAGGTTTCGTTCGATAGATGGATATCAAAAATTTTGCCCGTTAGAAGTAGCCATCGCAGCTGCCCGTTTTTGTAATTTTTTTTTTATTCGATTTAAACCACCTGATTATCCTTAATTATAATTCGATTTATAAGTAATTTCAATTTTATGTGATTCATACAGGTGATATTTTTGGGAAATGAAAAGATATATTTTGTGAGGAAATATAATTTTTAATATAAAACACAAAATTTGTATAACTATTTACTTTTTTTAGGTTTTTTTTTATTTTTTATGGTAAAATTGGAATCAATTTTTTAAAATTCTTGAGAAAATTCAAAAAGTTGAAAATTTCAGATGTCAAATCAAAATTCCAACAAGAAAGTTAATCCTCAAACCAATAGTTTAATTTTTAAAAGAAAAATATAAACTCTCATTTAAAAATATAATAGTAGATACTTCAATTCAAAAAGATTTTTATTTTAAATAAAAAACAGTTTAAATCTTTCAAGAAAGACAAATTTTCACGAAACTGAATTCCCAAACGAAAAAGATTGATAGTCAATCAGTTGTACAATTTAGTACAAAATTGTTTAATTTTTAAACCTTAAAATGTACATTTTTATCAAAAACAGTTGATATTTTAAACGAAAAAATTAATTCTATATAAAAAAAATTAATTGCACAACTTTTAACCAAGTAGTTGAATTAAAAAAAAAGAATTATCAACGAAAAATGTAATAGTTAATATTTCAGATAAAAAATATTTTTGTTTACAATTAAAAAAGGTGGAAATAAAAACCAAATGAATTATCAAAAATATTGTTTAATTCCTTGACCAAAGATATAAATTTTAAATCATGAAATTTAATTTTTCGCAAAAAAGTCCAGTTTTCAGTAAAGTAGTTCGATTTTAAACTAAAGAGATTAATTTTTAAATAAAATAATGAATTATTAACTGAACAGTTCATTTTTAACAAAGTAGTTTAATTCTAACCCAATAGTTCAATTTTAAATAAAAAATATGAATTTTTAAGGGAAAACAATGGCGGATAATTAAATTAAAGAATATATTTTATTTTTAATCAATCAAAATAGAAGAACTTTCAATAAAATAGTTGAATCCACAGCCAAACAATTGATTAATTTTAAACCAGAACTTTGCAATTAAAAAATATATATATGACATCTCTACCAAAAGATATGAAGTTTGATACCAAAAACCCAAATTTTAAACGACATTGTTCAGTTTGCAAGCAAAGAAGATTTTTCTATCTAGAATAAAAATAATTCAGGAAAATTAAAATTAAAAAAAAAATTATTTTTAATACTAATTAAAATGTTGAATAACTATTTAATTTTTTATTTTCTCTCCTTGTTTACTTCAAGGTTATATCAATCTAATTTTTAAAGGTTCAAGATATTTCGAAAAAGTGTTTAGAACATTTCTAAGAAACTTTTTTCTGTTTACCAGCATTTTTAAAAATTGTATTAAAATTTGAGTAGTTTAAAAGATTTGAAATAAAATAGACAAATTTAAAAAAAAATAAGTTAATTTTTTAAACCAAACAGATGAATTTTCCACAAAAAATTGAAAATTTGAATTTTTAATTGAAAAAAATTAATTTTTACTGAAAAAATATGAATAAAATTCTGAATAATAATTGTAATATTTGATATTTCTACCAGAAAAGATTTTAATTTTTAATTTAAAACATGTAGATAAATTCAACCAAGAAAGATTCATTAGTCAAGAAATAACAATAAATTAACTAAATTGTTTAAATTTAAAGCGAGAAATGCAAACTTTCTGCTAAAAAATGAAGTTTCAAAAAAATGAATTTAAAAAAAATGTTATATTCAATTAAACAGATGAATTTTCTACTAAAATACTTAAATTTTAAAAGCTCTAAAAAGCTTTTTTTAACCGAATAAAATGAGGTTCCATCAAAATTGTTAATTTAGTATGAAATAATAAAAATTTTAACCAAATAATAAAATTTGAGGGTCTGTGACTCTGGAAATTAAGTTTTTCCTTTCTAAAATTATTTAATTGGATTTTTAAATATTTAAAAAGCATAATTTGTAAAGAAAAATAAAGTTTTTTTAGTCAAACAAATATTTTATTCAAGGTGTTCGGTACTATATTTTTTAAATTCAAGTAATATTTTTTTCCTGTGTAGTTTGGACTCCTACTTCTTGAAGATTGATAACTTCCTTGCTTTTGTTAATTTTCTATTTTAGAATTATATACTATTTACATTATTAAAAAAATATAAGATTTCTTATAAAAAGATTATTTCTACTTTTATAAATGTAAAAATAAATGTTAAAATTTCCCCTATTTCCCCTTTTTAGGGATTGCAGCTCCAGAGCGGTACCCTTATAATATTGGTCGAGCGTCCGTCCAATCATCCGTTAATCTGTTTTACGTTTTTACAAGGATGGAAAACAGTAAAAATTAGGGGAAATAAGGGGACCTGAAGTGAGGTGAATTGGGTGGAAAGGAAGTTGAATATGTGAGGGAAAATGAGGATGGAAAGTAGGGAAAATTGTTGTAGTGGAACTTAAGGATTGAAGTTAAGTATGATAAATTAGAGAAAAGGAAGTAGAGGAAGTGAGGGCAATAATGAGCTGAAGAAGGAGAAGTGAGGGTAAATTTTGGGTGAAAGAGTAGGGTAGTGAGTGGAAAAGAATTGAGGAAACGCCGAAACGGAAATTACAGCAAATTAGGGAGAATAAGGTAAATTAAGAGGAAGGGAGAGGAGCGTAGGGAAATTGAGGAGAAATGCGGACAAATAAGGAGAAATGTAGGGAGGAATATAAGAAGAAATGAGGGGGTTTGGGGGAGTAGAGGAGTGAGGAAAAATCAGAAGAGGGGTCATGGAAGTGAGAGGCAATAAGTTGATCTATACTAGAGGTTGTGAGGAGAAGTTATAGAGAGGGATTAGGAGAAGTGAGTGCGAGGAGAAGTAGAAGAAAAGACTATAGAGGAGGATAAGTAGGGGGAGGGGAAATACTGAAGAAGGCAAGTAGGGGAATGGAAGTGATAGTAGGCGGGACAGGTAGGGGGGAGTACTGAAGAAGGCAAGTAGGAGAATGGAAGCGATAGTAGCGGGGAGATAAGTAGGGGGGAGTACTGAAGAAGGCAAGTAGGGGAATGGAAGTGATAGCTGTGCAAGCGAGGAGAGTGAAGAAGTAGAGGATGAAGTAGTTAAGAAAGGTGTTTCGCAAATGGCGAAGTGAGGAGAAGTTACAGAGAAGAAGTAGCAGAAAGTAGAAGAAAAGACTAGAAATGAGGGTGATTAGAGTAGGGAAAGTGAGTGATAAAGAAGGGAAGAGAAAAAATAGCTGGGCCAGCGAGGAGATGAAGAAGTAGAGTAAGGAAGTATTTGAGGAAGGTGGATCTCAAAAGTTGAAATTATTTGAATGTAGGAACGAGTAAGGAAGACAAGGTATGTGAAGGGAGGGTGTGAGCGATTTAATTAACGTCTTAATACCCTACAAAACTTTTTTTAATCGCGCGGCGCCTACTTTGACTAATTTTTTGAGCTCTTTTTGCCTTCTCATCTCAGAAATACTCGTAAATGTAGAGATAGTAGAGTGTGAATTGTATAAGTGTATAAGACTAATTGTATAAGTGTACAAGATAGGTGTAAGGAGTAACGTGTTCGGTGAGTACAAAGAATGTTACAAGCGGTAAGTACACTTCTCTACGCTGGTTCTTGGAGAGATAAGAAGAGAGTCAATCGGATTCCGATATCGGCAGTAATTTCAATCCGCATAGTAGACTGTAGGCAACTTCGCTTCCTAACGTCAGAGCGCAATGCCCTCTTGGATCTTGTGCTTGGCTTCCGAGATGGGTGCCGATATATTCACCCCAAGTGAAATGGCCTGTACCAATGTGTCTTTCCTTAAGATATTGTGTATAGTGTTCGTCGGGACACCTAATTATACGATTGTCGTTTGTTCGAGAAGCGGAGATATCGTACCTCGGATACCACCGACACTCGACAGTCGGCTCTCGCGACCCTACCATGACTTCTTCCATCTCACCAATCAGGATTCTCTTTAAATGGTTCCGCACTTTGCAAATTAATTCTACTTTTTAAAAAAAGTACATCAGCAAACATTTTTATGTCAAATTATTTATCTGAAAATAAGATTTCAAGGAATCTGTATTATCGGCAGAGATAAATAGAATTTTTTTAACGTCTTTTCAGACTAGATGAAGCTACGAATTAGAAATTTTGAAAATTATATTTTTGCTGAAAAAAATATCTTCTCCTTTGCTTCGCTCGGAATTACTAGAGCGATCAAAAGAATAATCCTTTTTCAGAAATACTCGCATTATTTTTCCAGGTGATACGTATTCCAATTTTTCAAGGAATCTGTATTATCATCAGATATTAACGAAAATTCTTAACGTGTTTTCAGACTAGATGGAGCTATGAATCAGACATTTTTTAAATTATATTTTTCTGACTCATTCATAGCTCTATCTAGGCTGAAAAGAGGTTAAGAAGTTTTTTTATTCGTTAATTATAATAGAGAAAAAATTGAAAAATTTGAATACGTAATACCTGGTAAAATAATGCGTGTATTTCTGGAAAACGATTCTTCTTTTGATCTCTCTAGTAGCTTAAAGGAAAAACACCCGGTCAGCAATCGAAATTTCTTTGGTTTGATTCCCAGCGGCCCGAAGAAGAATTTTTTTCCAGAAAAAGTTTAATTTTAAAAAGAATAACTCTATAACTTAGAATTGAATATATTTGACATTGTTTGAAAAGATACACTACATTTTCTCAAATTTGATAAATTGGAACTTTGAATTGGTCGGTAATTAAACCTAAAAAGTGATAAACTCTAGTATGGCACTAGAATCTAGTGGTCTTGGACTGAGTCCTAGATTGCCTAAGCTTCGTTCCCCTGATTCAGGGACTATTACTAATTTCTGCTAAATACAGTCCTTAATACCAATTCTAAAGTATAATATACACTTGTATAATGAATCAGTCAAAAGTGACTAACATTATGAGTCTTCTAACAAAAAAATTAGTTTTCAACAAATTAGTTTAATTTTCAAGCAAGCGATTAAAATTGCAGTCAAACAGATGGATTTTTAATTAAAATAATAAATCATCAACCCAAAGAATAAATTTTTAACAAAACTGTTGATACTTTAATAAAGTACTTGAATTTTGAAACAAAAAAGGTATTTTCTTCAAGAAGACTAATTTTTAACAAAATACATGAATTCTCAACTGAATAGTTGTAATTGCAACTAAAAAAATCAATTTTAAACTAAAAATGGAACTTCTGAAAAAAGCGATTTTTGCTATTTTAGAGCTTCAATTACTCTTGATAGGCTTGATATTTTACAATTCTGTTTGCAGATAATGAAAATTCCAATTTAAGTGTATAAGCTACAACAATTCGCTAATCAAAAAAAAATGGTTTTGTGCATGGAAGGAAGGCCGGCCGTATTTTGTTTAACGCTCGCGGCAATGTGCATAACAGTGAAGCGTGGTGATGAAGCAATAGCTTTCTCGATCCGGATTTTATTTATATAATTATAATGTATTTATTATTATCTTGTTGATCCTTTTTCAAGTAGTGACTTAATTTCGTTATCTGCAAACAGAATTGGAAAATATCAAGCCTATCGGGAGTAATTGAAGCTCGAAAACAGCAAAAATCGCTTTTTTCAGAAGTTTATCAATTTTTTCTGCTAAAACGATGCATCGTACGAAAAAATTATTATAGCACTTTACACCTCAGAATCGCTTAAAGATTACGGTAGAATTTTGTTTTATGAAAAAAATCCTTTTTTCGTTGTTCACACAATTATTCGTTAATAAATTTTTTTTTACTAGTCGGACGGATAGCCCCCTTCGAAATTCGTATTCAGCAGGCCAAAATACATTTGATAAGCACGTTATCACAATACACACAATATCAAGCTTATCGTGAGTAATTGACGCTAAAAAATAGCAAAAATCGCTTTTTTCAGAAGTTTATCCATTTTTTCTGCTAAGACGATGCATCGTACGAAAAAATTACAAAATGACTTTATACTTGAGAATCGCTTTAAGATTACGGTAGAATTTATTTTACAAAAAAATGCTTTTTTCATTGTTTAAACAATTATTTAGTAATAACTTTTTTTTTACCACTCGGACCAAAAGCCCCCTCGAAATTCGTATTGAGCCAGCCAAAATACACAAAAGCACTATATCACATTACACACAATATCAAGCCTTTCGGGAGTAACTGAAGCTCGAAAATTGCAAAAATCGCTTTTTTCAGAAGTTTGTCCACTTTTTCTGCTAAAGCGATGCATCGTAACCAAAAATTACGAAAGTTCTTTAGAATTCAAAATCGCTTAAAGATTACAGTAGAATTTTTTTTCATGCAAAAAATTTTTTTCATTGTTTAAACAATTATTTGTTAATAACTTTTTTGGACCATTCGAAATTCGTTTTCAGCAGGTCAAAATACATGAAAAATACTATATCTCAATGCACACAATATCAAGCCTATCGGGAGTAATTGAAGCTCGAAAATTGCAAAAATCGCTTTTTTCAGAAGTTTATCAATTTTTTCTGCTAAAACGATGCATTGTACGAACAAATTACTAGAGGACTTTTCGCTTCAGAATCGCCTAAAGATTACGTTAGAATTTCTTTTTATGAAAAAAAATGCTTTTTTCAATGTTCAAACAATTATTTGTTAATTACTTTTTTTACCATTTGGACGGACAGCCCCCTTCGAAATTCATATTCAGCAGGCCGAAATACATTTAAAAAAACACTACATCACAATACATACAATAGCAAGCCTATTGGGAGTAATTGAAGCTCGAAAATAGCAAAAATCGCTTTTTTCAGAAGTTTATCCATTTTTTCTGCTAAAACGATACACCATACGAAAAAATTACAAGAGGACTTTTAGCTTCATAATCGCTTAAAGATTATATCAGAATTTCTTTTTATAAAAAAATGCGTTTTTCATTGTTTAAAAAATTATTTGTTAATAACTTTTTTTACCACTTGGACGGACAGCCTCCCTCGAAATTCGTATTCAGCATGCCAAAATACATTAAAAAACACTATATCACAATAAACACAATATCAAGTCTATCGGGAGTAATTGAAGCTCGAAAATAGCAAAAATCGCTTTTTTTCAAAAGTTTATCAATTTTTTCTGCTAAAACGATGCATTGCACGAAAAAATTACTAGGGGACTTTTCGCTTCAGAATCGCTTAGAAATTACGGTAGAATTTCCTTTTATGAAAGAAAAGCTTTTTGCATTGTTTAAACAATTATTTCTTAATAACTTTTTTTTAACCACTCGTAAGGAAAGCCCCCCTCGAAATTCATATTCAGCGGTCCAAAGTATATTTAAAACAACACTTATAAAAGTCCATCTAAATTAAAAAGGTAGCGGGGACCCCCCTAGCGCCTAGACTATTGGGTTAGAGTATCAATTTAAACAGAACAAAAAAGCAGACCTAAAGGTCCCCTTGTCAGTGAGCAGCCCCTCGATTGAACCTCTCAGTAGAATATAGATTTTGAAGATACATTGAATTTGAAATGAAAAGCCAGTGGTACTGTGATCTACCCCCTCTCCAGAATTATGCTCCCGCATCTTGCTCCTCTCGCGGCGAAGATTGTCGCGCGATTAGTGCGGGCCCCGATGTCACGTGGAAGATGCATTGCTCTCGTGCCCCGGCCGGGGCCGTTATATAGGAATACCCGGGTAGAGACTACACAGGTACTAGGCTGTTGGTCTTATACGGGCCCGTTTATATACGGTAACGCCGTAAGTGCATAATCGCCGATCGCATCTGCTTGCACTTTGCGTCAAGCCACGGCACCTTGCAGTTTGCCCCGACGCGTTTAGCTGTAGATCCGCGTATCTGACTCTGAGCAATCCCTGGGTCTGGGCCCGCTTACCTTCATTCCCTTCATTCCCTTCATTCCCTTCATTCCCTTTATGCCCTCCCTTGCTACCCTCAGCGCCCACGGACTCAGAGACGCTCTTGCAAGTTGCACCTTCTCTTCTGTTTCGCGACCACTATATATACCATGCTTGCACTATTGCACTCCTTTCACGGTGACGAATGGCCGTGTCCTTTACATTTACAACCATCCGCCAATGATGAACCGGCCTTCGCCATTAAATTACTTATGCTCGAGAGAATCGACTCGAGAGGCAAATTATTGATGTCCGAGTTTCCTAAATGAGGATCAAGATTATAAGAGGACGCTCGAGCCGAAGTATAAGTCCTCTTTTTATTCTTTTATATTCTCTAGCCTCAGAGAATTCACGAGGTGCTGATGAGTATTGATTCAATATTTATGTTGAGAATTTACGAGTATTTAAAGCATTTATTGTTTAAACAAATATATATCATAATTATGACATATATTTTTACAAAAATATTTCAGAGTGAAATAAACATATACTTTATTAAATTACAGAGTTGTTACAAATCAGATAATTCGAGAAACTCAGGGAATGTCAGAAAAGAACCTGCCAGAGTTAAGGCATTTTCGAAAAACTTAAGTTTAAGTTAATTTTATTATTATGGTTAAAAATCGCAACTATTTAGTTGGAAAAATAATCTCTTTTGGTTGAGGATTAAAACAAATTTTGTTAAAAATTTAAATTTTTGGTTGAATTCAACTATTTTTGGTATACAATTAAAATCCTTTTTCGTTAAAATATCAAATATCACGTTTTTCATTCAGAACTCTTCATTTTTTGATAAAAATTCAACTATTTAGTTGGAAGTAGAAATAAGTTGTTAAAAACGCATTAACTTGGTTGATGGATCATCATGTTAGTTGACAAACCTTTTTTTGTTAAAAGTTTAATTATTTTGTTAAAAATTATGTTTTGTAGTTTTCAATTGATTGTTTTAGTATAAAATGTAACCTGCACATGTTGGTTCAAAATTTAATTTTATAATTCGAAAATTGAAATATTTGGTTAAAAATTCCTATATTTGATAGAAAATTCTAATTTAGTGGAAAAATATTTAATCTTCTTGACGATTAATTTAGCTTTTTGGTTTCAAATTCTTTTAAAATTCAAATATTTGGTTGAAAATTCATTTACATTATTAAAACTTCACCTATTTTGCTAGAAAATTGATCTTAATGGTTGAAAATTAGTTTTTTCTAATTTAGAATTAATTTTTTTATATGAAAATGTAACTGTTCCATTTTCTGTCAAAAATTTATCTTTTTTTCTTGAAATTTAATATTCTTTATACTATATTACTTATATTTATATTATACTATTTCGTTCAAAATTTACTTTGTTTTGATGGAAAATTAAGTTTTTTTACTGAAAACTTAAATATTATATATTTAGTTAAACATTTATCTGTTTTTAGCGAAAATTTCCCTATTTGTTACAATTCCGTCTTTTTTAGTAAAAAGAATAATCTGATTATTTGAAACTTCATCCTTTTGGATAAACATTAATTTTTGTGGCTGGAAATGTAACTATTTTGTTGAAAATTTGTTCCTTCTTTAGTTAAAAATTTATTTTACTAACTGAAAATTTAAGTATTATAGTATTGGTAGAAAATTAATGTTTTTAGTTAAAAATTCATTCATTTGGTTAAAAATTAAATTTTTTTTTAAAGATTTATCATTTTAGTAGAAAATTCACTTTAATTATTCTATTTTTTATGAAAAATTTAACTTTTTTGTTAGAAACTTTTGTTTTTTATAGAAACTTATCTCTCGTGTTTAAAATTACACTTTTAGGCCAAAAATTAATACTTTTGTTTGAAAACTCATAAACGTGATTAGAATATAATTTTTTGACTGAAACTTCGTTTATTGTTAGTTGAAAATTAAGTTAAAAAAAATTTGCTTTTCTAATTGCAAATTGAATTATTCTACTTTTGGTTTATCAATTATCTTCGTTAGTGGAAAATTGATATATTTCATGGAAACTGTATCCTTTTTGGTAGAAAATTCATCTTTTAGGTTTGAAATTGAATTATTTTTGTTTTTTAAAATTTGACTTTTTTTAACTGAAAATTTAATAATTCTATTTTTTGGGAAAAAAATTATTTTCTTAAAAAATTCGTTTTTTGTTAGACAGAAATATTGTTGACATTGCCAAATTTGTATAGAGTAAAATTATTTAAACTTGTTCTAATGTTATATAATAAAAAAAAATAAAATAAATTATTTGCTGAAAAAATGTTTTCTACGATTTTCCATAATTTTCTATCATTTTAATTTTTTATTGTTGAAATTACAACAAATTGATTAACAAATGCATTGGTCAGGAATTTTTCGATAAAAAATTTTTCTTTCATTTTAATTTTTTTTTTAATAAGGAACTTTACGATAATTTTAGCAAAATTTATAATTTGTTAATTAGTTTTACAATTTTTTTAAAATCTTTATTAAACAAATGTACTTTTCGGGCATTTATCGGTAGTAAAATTATTTTTTTCAACGCCAGTCCTTTCAATTGGGAACTTCATGACAATTTAAGCAGCATTTATAATTAGTTGATAAATTTAATGATTTTTTAAAACAAATTTAATAAAATGTTACAATTATTGTTTGTTGTGAAGAATCATAAACAAAATCAAGAAAAGAATCATTTTAAATGAGAGCGCCACCGGTAACCAATCCAATAAATTCGCAAGAAAACATTAATTATTGTTAATTAATTATTTAATAATAATGAATTAATTATTTATTAATTATAAATGAATTATTTAATAATTATGAATTAATTATTCATTATTGCTTCGAACTATTTTTCTGATAATTTATGTACCGAAAATTAATGTTACTGTAAAATAAATAGCAATATATCACTTAAATATTTTCGTGTAATTTGAAGTCAATTTTAATGAATTCTCATATTACTATTTTCTAAATAGCAATAATTTTAAACATTTAAAAATAGTTATTCATTCATATTTTAGTTAATTTTCAATATTAGTTTCAATAATTTTACATTTGAATCCTCTAAATAGAATTTAAAATTATGGCAAAATTTTTAGAGTATTAAAATCGTACTTTAAATTTTATAGATATTATGAGAGGTGTAAATGAGAACTTGAAAAATACTGCAAAAATTATGAAGAGACTTAAAGAGAATTAAAATTGTTTAAAATAAGACCGAAGAGAATCAAATTTATTAAAAAATAATTTTAAAACTAAAAAGACAAATTTTCAATAAATAAAGACAATTCACTCGCTCAAGAATAAAACGTTTATATAAATTGTTGAAAATGTTGAACCTTATATGCCAAAAGATGAATTTGCTCTCCAAAAATTAAATTTTCATACAAAAATTATGAATTTTCAGCAGAAAATTAATTTTTCACGAAACTCATTCATTTTTACTTAACCAAAATGAATTTTAAAATCAAGAATATATTTTTTTTTGAACCAAAATAGGAGAATTTCACTAATAATAGTAATACAACAAAATCTTTTAAACAAAATAGTTAAATACTAAAGCAAAGAATAATAACTATGAATCAAAAAGTCACATTTTCATAAAAAAATCAAATTTCTACTAAAATAGATTAATTTTTAAATCAAAAACAGAAATTTCTGTTAAAAAGTTTTCAGTTGATTTTTCACGGTCCAAATATGAATTTTTAAACAAGAAATTAGATTCTACGAAAAAAATTGGATTTTCAATCCAAAAAGACGATTTTTTAATCAAAAAGGATGACTTTTTAACAAAATAGTTAAATTCCCTACCAACTAGTTGAATTTTTTTCAAAAAAAAAAAGATAAACTTCACTTAAAAGAAATGATTTTTTTTTTATTAAAAAAATAGTTGAATTTTCATTTAAAAAAGATTCTAGTTGACTTTTCAAGATCAGAATACGAATTTTTTTGACAAAAATAAGTTTCTACGAAAAAATTGAATTTTCGAGCCTAAAAGACGAATTTTTAACAAAAAAGTCTGACTTTTTAACAAAATAGTTGAATTCTGAAAAAATGGGTGATTTTTCATCTAAAAAAGATTCCAGATGACTTTTCAAGCTCAAAATATGACTTTTTAACAAAAAATAAGTTTATATAAAAAAAATGAATTTTTAATCCAAAAAGAAGAATTTTTCAACCAAAAATGATGAATTTGTAACTAAAGAGTTGAATTCTCCACTAACAAGATGCATTTTTATCCAAGGAAGACGAAATTTGTATAGTTAAACAGATAAATTTTTAATAAAAAACTACAATTTTTGAAAATTGAACTTTCATCGGCAAACGATTTTAGTTCATTTTTCAACAACAAAATATAAATTTTAAACAGATGAACTTTTAATTGAAAAAAACTCATTAAAAAAAAAATAGTTGCATTTTTATTCAAAAAAGATTTCAGTTCTCTTTTGATCACCAAAATATCAGATTCAAACAAAAAGTTTCAACAAAATTTAAACAAAAAAAGAAACAGTTAATTTTTTAACGAAATTGCATAATTTTAAACAAAAAAGTATGCCTTTTTAAAAAAATTCTTGAATTATCAGCCAAATTGTTGCATTCTTCACAAAAAATATTAAAATTATACAAAAACAGATAAATCTTTAATAAAATAGAGTAATTTTCAACTGAACATTTCTACCAACACCGATGAATTTTTAATAAAATAGTAGGTTAATATCTAAGCAAATATTTTAATTTTTAACTATAAATAATCCTTTTTAATACAGAAGATACGTTTTTTTACAAAATACACGATTAGGAAACCAAATAATTGAATTTTTAACCAAAATCTAAATAAAAAAAAAACGTTGAAGTTCCAACCAAAAAGATAAATTTAAAAGCAAGAAGATTTATTTTCTCCCGAAAAATAAGACAATGAAAAAATTATTTGTCGATGATTTTAAAAATGAAAAGAATAGCATTGATAACATAATTTCAAATTAAAAACACAATTTTTAATATTAATTATTTTAAAACTTACAAACAAAATTATTTTAACAGTATTTTTTTTAAATGAATTTTTTTCTTACTACCGCTATTACAAATTTATGGAAAATTATGATATTTCGAAATTAGAAACAGTAGAGATGCAGGAAAAAAAGTTTTTTCTTTCATAAGATGTGACTGATAATATCATTATAATTCAGAAAAAATTCAAAGATTCAACAACTTAAAGATGCATTTTTGTAATCCATTCCAACTATAGTAATATCAGTAAAATAATTAATTAGTATATCCAGAAATTAAAAATTAAGATAAGAAAATTTAATTTCATGTCCCTGGCTCTTTGTCAGTTTTTCAAAATATTCTCTAGATTTATTTATAACGCTTTTTAAACCGACAAGATAATTTCCTTTAATTTTTTATTTTGTTGATAAACAGTCTTGCGATCAATTACAAAATTACAAAATAATCTGAATTATTTCAAAATAATTTTCCCTTTACAATATTTTGAAGCAAAACCCCTACCTTTCTGGTAAAAAAATATTTTTGCATTTCTTACAAAATCAATATTTTTTACTATTATATTGAATTATATAATCAGTTATTAAATAAACTACAAGAATCAACTTTAAGAATTTTAATTACCCACAAATAAACGATTAAACACACCCAGCGACATATCTGATTAAATTAATTATCATTATCAAGCAATATAAATTATTCCGAGAAAGTGGATACTATCTCAATAAAATTTGTACATTCGTTTATTTTTTTTATTTTTTATAACAACTGCACCATTCAGGCCTTCACACCTGCTCGCGCGTTCCGGCAAACTAAAGGATGTTCCGCGTAATTGGATCTCGCGTCCAATAAGTTTGGCTAACTTATTTATTTCCTCGGCCTTACAACTGAAAGACCTACAGCAGCCAAAAGGTGGTGGTGGTTCGTTTAACAAATTACCCTCATTTCGATAAACTACCTTTTACTTAAACACGATTTCGCTCACTATACCATCATGACGCCCCGAAATTCATTATCCCTAAAACATCTTACACCAGTTTTTTTTTAAACTTTTTAGTGATATAAAAGTTCTAAATACAGATTCAGAAAAAGAATTTTCTTGAACCAAGAGAACTGCTCAACAAAATATTTTATTAAATCAACATTTGTTTTGTTGAATCAACCAAATAGTCCAGTTGACAAAAGATTTTGTTAGAACAACCAAAAAAATTAGTTGGATCAACCAGATTTTTTCAATACAATAACCATATTCTATGTTTGAACCAACAAAAGTTTTGAACAAAAATTAAGGATCAGGTCCTTTGTTTCAGAAGCTAATGGGCGCATACTATGTATCTGCATCATTTGCATATTTAAATTTATATATTTTTGTAGAATGAAATGGATTGTACTGCTCTTTTTCGAGCAGATGTTTTAGTAATATTATTATCAGCAAATTAAAAAAAAACATAATTGTCCAGTTTTATGCGAAACAAGGAACATAATTTATTAATTGAGAGAAAGTCATTTTTCAAATTAATTTAGGCGAATCGATTTTATTACAAATTTCGAGTGCATTTGTTTTAAACAAAGAGGGTTGGATAGAAAATCTCAATTTCGAAGTTCCCTGACTTTTTCCTGACGAATTTTTCATTTTCCTTGACCATTACAATTTTTTTTTTCTCAGATATGAAAAGTTTAATAATTTTAATAAAAAAAAAAAACATAAACTGGTAAGCTGAACGTTGAATTTTTTAAATAAAAAAGTAATTTTAAAAAGTGCATTTTTAACTAAAGTGATTAAACTTTAACCAAAAAATTGAATTTTTGATGATATATTTGTAGTTTTAACAAAGAAGATGATTTTTTAATCATGAAAATTAATTTTTCATAAAATAGACGAACTTTCAACAAATTATGTGAAGATTCAAATAAGTAGTTGAGTTTTTAACTAAAAAATAAATAATCTCAACCAAAAATCGAATAATTAAATTTTATGTTGAAATAATTTTCAAACAAAAAAATGTTGGTGTAAAAGGAAAAAAGATTCCATACAAAATATTAAGGTTTCAAGTCAAAAAGACGAATTTTCTAACCAAAAAAGTTGAGTTTTTAAACCCAAACTATAAATTTTTAACAAAAAGTAAAATTCTAGAAATATTGTTAAGCCTTAAAGGAAAAAAATGCATTTTCTACAAAAAATTTAATTTCCACTCCAAAATTTTTAATCTTTTACCAGATAATGTCAACTAAAAAAGATAAATTTTTTAGCCAAAATAGATTAGTCATATTTTGTGCTAAAAAAAATAATGTTCATTAACAAAAAAATGCATTTACAACAAAATAAATAAATTTCCAATCAAAGAAATAAATTTTCAAATAAGAATATTAATTTTCTATCTAAAAATATAAATCTTTATCCAAAAGATTAAGAATCAATTTTCAACCAAATAGTTGAATATGGACTAATTTCTTATGTATTGGAAAAAATGGAAAAAAATAGTTTTTTTTTTTTTTTTAAATAACGAAATGTTAACCAAATTGTTGAATATAAAGTGATTTTTTGGACGAATTTTCAAGAAAAAATGGAATGGTTGAATTTTCAAATAAAAAATTGTATTTGTAATTTTTAAAAAATGAATATTTAACAAAATAGAAAAATTTTTTACCAGGAAATAAATTTTTAACCAGGAAATAAATTTTTTGCCAGAAAAATAAGTGATCATTTAAAAAGATTAATTTTTTACCAAAAAAATGTATTAAAAAAAATTAATTTATTTTCAACCAAATAGATTAACTTCTACACGAAAAAGGATTAATTTTTAATAAAGAAGATAAAGAAGAAAAGTATAATTTTAAACAAAATATATAATACAATAATTTTGAACCAAAAAGCAGAATTTTCATACGAAATAGTTAAATTTTAAACAAAAAAAAAGGTTTTTCAAGAAAAAAAGGAATAGTTAAATTTTTATCTGAAAAATTAATTTTTAATTAAAAATAACGAAATGTTAACCGAATTCTTGAATATGAATTGATTTTTTGGACGACTTTTTAACAAAAAATGGAATGGTTGAATTTTCAACTAAAAAAATTTATTTTTAATTTTTAAACAACTAATATTTAACAAAATAGAACATTTTTCCACCAAGAAATTAATATTCTGCCCAAAAAATGAGCGATCGATCAAAAAGATTAATTTTTTACCAAAAGAATGTACTAAAACAAATTAATTAATTTTCAACCAAATAGATTAACTTCTATCGAAGACATAAATTTTCTACTACAATGATAAATCTTCAACCAAAAAATGAGTTTTTACGCAAATAGTTGAATTTTCGACCAAAAAGATGAATTTTTAATAAAGAAGATTAATTTTCTACCAGAAAATTAGAAATTTAAACAAAATATATTAATACATTAATTTTGAACCAAAAAGCAAATTTTTCATACGAAATAGTTTAATTTAAAACAAAAAAAGGTTTTTAAAAAAAACAAATGACTTTTCGAACAGAAGGAATTAATTTTAACCAAAATTGTTGAGTTTTCAACAAAATAATAAAATTAACTTGAAATTCAGTGTACCGAAAATTATTTTTAACAAAGAAGATGATTTTTTAATCATGAAAATTAATTTTCTATAAAAAAGACGAAATTTTAACAAATTATGTGAAGGTTCATGTAAATAGTTGAGTTTTCAACTAAAAAATATAAAATCTCAACCAAAAATCGAATGATGAAATTTTCTGTTGAAACAATTTTTAAACAAAAAATAAGATTTTTCAACAGAGTTGAATTTTGAGCATTTGAAAAAATGCTGGTCCAAAAGGTAAAAAGATTTCATACAAAATATTAAGGTTTCAAGTTAAAAAGACAAATTTTTTACTAAAAAAAGTTGAGTTTTTAAACACAAAATATAAATTTTAAACACCAAATATAAATTTTTAGCAAAAAAGTAAAATTCCGGAAAAATTGTTGAGTCTTACAGGAAAAAAATATACATTTTCTACCAAAACTTAAATTTCTAATTCAAAAATATTAATCTTTTACCAGATAATTTAATTTCGTCGACAAGAAAGAAGAGTTTTTAATCAAATAAATCAATTTTCAACTAAAAAAATTATTTTTTATTTTTAAAAAACGAATATTTAACAAAGTCGCAAAATTTTCCACCAAGAAATAAATTTTCTGCCAAAAAAATAAGTGATCAATCAAAAAGATTAATTTTTTATCCAAAAAATGTATTGAAAAAAATTAAACAATTTTCAAACAAATAGATTAACTTCTATACGAAAACATCATTTTTCAACTACAATGATAAATCTTAAACCAAAAAATGATATTTTAAGCAAATAGTGGAATTTTCGACCAAAAACATAAATTTTTAATAAAAAAGATTAATATTCTACCAGAAAAGTACCATTTTTTCAACAAAACAAATAAATTTTCGAAACAAAGAAATTAATTGTTTACAAAATTGTTGAGATTTCAACAAAATAATCAAATTTACTTGAAATTTAGTTTATCGAAAATTGCCTGACTCTTTCAAGTTTTCTCTGACTTTCCGCGATTTTTCAGAATTCCCTGGCTCTAGCCACTCTGAACAAAGTATATTTTTAATACTTATAAAAAACAATGTATAAAAATTGTTTTACATTCAAATCTGTGGAATTTATTTCAGTAAAAATTACCTAGATTTATACAAAATTTATTTGATAATAGGTCAAAGGTTTCTGAATTTAAGACATTTAGAAAGTCTAGAAATTAAGTTTTTTGTCTAATTTCTCTTATATTATAATTCCGAGACGAATTTTGCTCTATTTAAAGCAAAACAATTTTAAGACTTAACATCTTTAAAAATTTATTTTTGCAGTCAATATAAAACACACCAGTTATTACTTAATTAAATTTTTTTCATTACAAATGTTATTCTATTCTTGCTGCAATCTTTATTTTTATCAAATTTACGTAAGCTATAGAGCCAACTTCTAAAAATATGAAGTCATAGTGACTAAATCGTTTTCTTCATTTGGAAAAACCTTGAAAGTAAAGTGTAGATTTATAAATACTTTAACTCATTTGCTCATTTATATTTTTCATTTAAAGAAAAAAACTGTTTTTTTTTTAATACATAAGTTGAAATTTTATTTTTTTTATTCTATAACATTCATATGAACAAAACCATTAAGATTTCTAATCCTAAGATATTTCTGTAATTATAAAAAAAAAACCTGCGTTAACCACCACCTCGTATTTTAATAAAATAAATAATACGTTTGGAAATGTGTTTTACCATATAATAATGTTCGAGACGAAATTAAAATAGCACATAAATTCCAGATTTTATTAACTTTATAGAGAACAAAGAATGTTAATCGGAAATTTTGGCGGGGCGTCAGGCAGGCCCCGATCAGGCGAAATGTGGCCCCGATAGGGAAATCTGTCTAGCGCCAGAACAGAAATGAAACGCCCCACCCGAGAGGGCCCCGACCTGGGCCTCTGAAGTGGGGGCCCGAATTGGCCCAGATATGGCTCTTTTAATTTTTAAGTTATATAAATAGCAAATATAGTAAATAAATAGTTATTAACCTTACTGGTAAGAATATAAAATGATCAAATAGTTCAGAAATGTTATTCTCTATTTTTATTTGCGAGATTGAATCAGTCGAAAGAAAATTCGAACTATTCAAAGGATAAACATAGTTCTGCTATGTTTTTTCACATCTATGTATGGTACGTTTGCAGGATGGCAAGTGTGCCAGCACAATGTGCGTAAGCTCTTGCCGAAGAATATCTCTCGTGGATTCCCACCCTCGTATTTAGCAAAGAAAGGCCCCAGCGCATATGTAACCTGGAGGACATTTGTATAGCAAGACGATGGCAGTTCTATCGCTACTACCAACTGCTGTGTCCGGTGCAAGTTTCAATTCCTGGACGCAAATGTCCGCAATAAAAAAAAATTTGAAAATCTCCATGTTCTCCGTAAAACTCTCGCCTTATATAAACCAGATTTTTGACTTTTTTTCTTCGTCTTTTTCCTTTTAGTTGAGAAATAACTGGGGGTTCAATGAAGTTGCGGATTCAATAAAAGTTGGTAACTTTTAGATTGGAAATTGAAATCCAATTGTAACCTCTGAAATATTTTCTTCAAGTTTTGTTTTTCGGCAGAGAAACCTCTGGATGCTCACTGAAGTTGTGGCTTAAATAAAAGATGGAATATTCTTGAAATGGATCTCCCATAGAAACCTCTGGATACCCGAACAAAATGAAATTCTATTACATTTGATAGATTATTAATACAAAAATCTTGATTATTTTGCGTAAACTAGATTTCTAAAATATTTTCTTCACCTTTTGCTTTTCAGCAGAGACAAAACTAGGAGTCACTAAAGTTTCGGTTCAAATAAAAGTTGGTATCTTTTAGAACTTGAACCCCAATAGAATCCTCTGGAGACCCAAAAGGGTTCCTTTTGAAACATTTGAATACAACGCAATAAACAACATGAATTCTTTGCAAATATTGAAATTTAAATTTAGATTTCTTAAATATTTTTTCGACTTTTGCTTTTCAATAGAGAAACATCTGGATGTTCACGAAAGTTGTGGCCTAAATAAAAGTTGCAATCTTTCAGAAATGGATCTCCAATAGAAACCTCTGGATACCCAAAAGGGCTCCTTTGGAAACACTTGAATAGAACACAACAAAGAAAATTAATTCTATTATATTTGATAGATTATTAATACAAAAATCTTGATTATTTTGCGGAAACTAGATTTCTGAAATATTTTCTTCACCTTTTGCTTTTGATCAGAGAAAACACTAGGAGTCACTGAAGTTGCGGCTTAAATAAAATTGGGTATCTTTTAGAACTTGAACTCCAATAGAAACCTCTGGAGAACCAAAAGGGTTCCTTTTGAAACATTTAAATACAACGCAATAAACAACATGAATTCTTTGCAAATATTGAAATTTAGATTTAGATTTCGGAAATATTTTCTTCGACTTTTGGTTTTCAGCATGAGAAACATCTGGATGTTCACTGAAGTTGCGGCTTCAAGAAAATTTGGAATCTTTTAGAAATGGATCTCCAATAAAAACCTCTGGAGACCAAAAAGGGTTCCTTTGGAAACACTTGAATAGAACACCATGGACAAAATAAATGCTATGCAAATATTCCAGGTTCGAATTCATAATAGCCGAAAATAAATACATTTGATAAATCTTTAATACAAAAATATTGATTATTTTGCGTAAACTAGATTCCTGAAATATTTTTTTCACCTTTTGATTTTAAGCAGAGAAAACGCTAGGAGTCACTGAAGTTGCGGCTTAAATAAAATTTGGTATCTTTTAGAACTTGAACTCCAATAGAAACCTCTGGAGAACCAAAAGGGTTCCTTTAGAAACATTTTAAGAGAACAAAATAAACAACATGAATTCTATGGAAATATTGAAATTTACATTTCTGAAATATTTTCTTCGACTTTTGGTTTTCAGCATGAGAAACATCTGGATGTTCACTGAAGTTGCGGCTTAAAGAAAAGTTGGTATCTTTTAGAACTTACTCCAATAGAAACCTCTGGAGACCAAAAAGGGTTCCTTTTCAACCATTTGAATACAACGCAATAAACAATATGAATTATATGCAAATATTGCAGTTTAGATTTAGATTTCTGAAATATTTTCTTCGAATTTTGCTTTTCAGCAGAGAAACCTCTGGATGTTCGTTGAAGTTGCGGCTTGAAGAAAAGTTGGAATCTTTTAGAAATGGATCTCCAATAGAAACCTCTGTAGACACGAACAAAATGAATTCTATGCAACTATTCCAGTTTCGAATTTTTAATAGCCGAAAATAAATACATTTGGTAGATTATTAATACAAAAATCTTGATTATTTTGCGTCACTAAATTTCTGAAATATTTTCTTCACCTTTTGCTTTTCAGCAGAGAAAAAACTAGGAGTCACTGAAGTTGCGGCTTAAATAAAAGTCGGTATCTTTTAAAACCTAAACTCCAATAGAAACCTCTGGAGACCCAAAAGGGTTTATTTTGAAACATTTTAATACAACGCAATAAACAACACGAATTCTATGGAAATATTCAAATTTAAATTTAGATTTCTGAAATATTTTCTTCGACTTTTCCTTTACAGCAGAGAAACATCTGGATGTTCACTGAAGTTGTGGCTTGAATAAAAGTGGGTATTTTTCAAAAATGGAACTCTAATAAAAACCTCTGGAGACCAAAAAGGGTTCCTTTGAAAACACTTTAATAGAAGAACATAAATTTTATGCAAATATATTGAGATTTAGAATTAATAATAGCATAAAATAAATACATTTCATAGATTATTATTACAAAAATCTTTCATATTTTTCGTAAATTAGATTTCGGAAATATTTTCTTCGCCTTTTGTTTTTCAGTAGAAAAAAAACTAGGGGTTTACTGAAATTGCGACCTAAATAAAAGTTGATAACTTTTAGATTAGAACTTGAACTCCAAGAGAAACCTCTGGAGACCCAAAAGTGTTCCTTTGGAAACATTTAACTAGAACACCATGGACAACATAAATTCTATGCAAATATTGCGGTTTAGAATTAATAATGGCGTAAAATAATAATAATATTCAAATTATAAAACAAAAATAAGGATTATTTTTCGTACATTGAAATATAATTGTTAAATCTTAAAACAATGAAAAAATTTTAAAAACTGTTAAAAATTTAAATAATTTAAATAATAATATATATATATATATATATAATAATTTAAATAAATGATTTATATCATTTAATAGAAACTGAAACATTTTTGCTTTGGTTAACAGTTTAATTATTTTGTGGAAAATTAATATTTTTAAACTGAAAATGTAAGTTTTCCATTTTTCGTTTAACGTTAAACATTTTAAAATAAGTATGTGACCTTTTGGTAAAAATATAATTATCTTAGTTTGAAATGTACTATATCGTTTCTTAAATGAAAATATTTGAATAATAAAGATTCCCCGTTTTCAACAGTTTTAGGCTTTTTAACGTGTTTTCAACAAAAAATTTTAAATTATGAACGTTCATAATTTTTTTAACGTTACATAACTTAATTGTTTTAAATCCAAAATTATAAATTTTAGATTATATTAATGATTTACACCAAAAACAATTTTTGAATAGTTTCAGGTTATATTAAAGAATTGATAGAAAATCAGTTATTTCAAGCGAAAATCATTAGATTTGAAAGGATCATAATTTTTTAACAATTTTAGATAACGGTAGGGTTTTACACTAACAGTTGGTATTTTAAAACAAAAATCTTTATAATTTGAATAAGATTTAGAATCTTAACTTATTTTAAGTTTTATATTTTTTTATTACATTTTATATTTTATTTTAAATAGGAAATTTTTGATTTCACGGAAGATTCACATATTATGAGAATTTTAGGTCATGTAAGCGTTTTACACAAAAAGCTGGTGTTTTAAAAACCAAAATTATTGTAATTCAAGCAAAACTTGCAATTTTTGACAAGTTTGAGGTAATATTATTATTGCTCATAGGACATATGTGATTTTAAATAAAAATCATTAGATTCCAAAAAATATTTTCAAATGTGAACATGTGTTTGACATGGAATTTGTATTTTTATTAAACAAATAATTAGAGGTAAATGCAACGTTTTATGTATAATATTAAAATTGACAAGCTTAGGCTGATATCAGCTAAAAGCTGTCACCGAAAATGATGAATATTGTTATTATATATAAATTTTAACTATCAAAAATATTGTACGATTTTCTTTATATTAATCTAGATATCATTTAAAAATTGCTTTCGAAAAAATTCGCGCGCGTGTTTGTTTTCCAGTATTAATTAAAATGAATTTATAATCAATCCCCAAAGTTTCTTGAACTCTTAAATTGTCCATTAACTACCTTAACTAACATAGAACCAGTCGGAAACAATTTTCTATTTTCCTAAAAGTGAAAGAAATAACTCCCCGATAAAATTTATTGCTTTGTCACAATACGGAACAGATTTTACACCCAAGTTCCGCCTATCAAGTTAAGCCTCATTTATTCCCACTTGCGATAACTTTCCTCAGATTGAATCCGACACAGTTGATTTTAATGACCAGCGATTATTTCACGCGTGTGTCACTTGCGAGAAACGGGTGAAACGCGCAAAAGAGCGCACCGGTAAATTTGTAGTAGTAGGGGTCTAGCGAAGAGTAGTAGGGTACAGACAGGGAGCAGTAGGGTACAGGCGGAGAGTAGTGTGGCACAGACGGAGAGTAGTGGGGTGCGGGCGGAGAGTAGTGGGGTGCGGGCGGAGAGTAGTGGGGTTCAGGCGGAGAGTAGTGGGGTTCAGGCGGAGAGTAGTGGGGTACAGGCGGGGAGTAGTGGGATTCTGGCGGTGAGTAGTAGGGTACTAGCGAAGCGCGTAAGTCAGACGCCAACAGACGGATGATTCAGCGCTGTTCATTAATCAAGCAGCTTTTTACTTTAATCACATTAATGAAGCATTTAATCTCGCCGCGTGTTTTACAAGCCGCCGTTGTGTGGCCTATCTGCGTTCCAACGTTGACGAGGCACTTTTTAAGCGCAGCCATAGGCCCTCCTATATTCTTGGCTTATTATTTTCTTCTTTTTATCTCCCCCCCCCACCATTTTTCACCTTATACCCAACCATCCATTCCCCAACTGTGGTCTTCGCTAATAACCGCACCTCGTTTAAACCCGTTTACACCTGTATGCGGTTCATCCTCCATTCTCCGTGTTTTATCTGGGACTTGAAACAAGCTCCATTACGATAATATATTGTATTAGAGGTGCCATGGTTATTATGAGTACTTATCGCCCGCCCAAAAAATAATGCAGGTTGTGAATAATCGAATTGGTTTGAGACAATTTGCGTGGAGGGGTGTAAGTTCTTCGAGCGGCACGTGCTCACATTTTTTTATTGGCTGTTGCACTCTTACGTTGCGATTCTTTAATCTTGAGGACATGCTTTTAATAAAATCAATTAAATAATTGTTATATGAGTGATGTACGATTCGGTTTAGAGTTAAGTGTAATTTATTATGTTCCATTGGTTATGCTTTATTTACTCTTTTCCAATTTCTCGTACATAAAGGGATATTTGAATAAGTAATAAATTATAAATTTATGTTACGGTCAAATGATGTTAAAGTTTGTTTAAAACTTAATTGGTTAGTAGATTTACATTCCCGAAATAGTGATTTTAAATTTAAAAAATTTTCTATCTAAACGGTGTAACGATATGTCTCGAAAATTTCGTAATCATTGATGATTAAAATCTGATTGTCTTTTCATAACTTGAAGTTGTTTCATATCTTAAAATTAAGATATTGAAAATCAAATCTGAAAGTAATCTTTTAAAATAAAAAGAAATTATATAAAACCCAATTGAGAAACACTCGTACTTATTAAATACTATTGGGAGGCTAAATTAAACATTTTAAATAATAATACATTTAATTTAATTATAATAAATCAATAAAAAAATCTAATGTTTTGCAAAAAACTGAAAATATCTGTTTTGGTAATATTTTGCATCCAAAATTATTCGTACTTTTAACAAAAAATTATTCGATTTCAAAGAATATGAACAATTTAAAAAAAAAAGTATGATATCTTAACGTTTTATATCACAAACTGGTATTTAAAAACAAAAAGATTATAATTTAAACAAGACTTAGCATTTTTAAACAATTTTAGATTATGTTAATATTTTACGCTGTAAATTGGTTTTTTTAATCCAAAAAATATATATATTTCAAAGAAGATTCACAAGTTTTGCCACAAAACGAAAATCGTCATAGTTCCAAAAATATTTACAATTTTTTAACAGTTTCAGATTATATTAAATCATTTTCATATTTTTTTCACATTTTTCGTCGAAAATTTGTATTTTGTTAAATTATTTTTTTTTTAATTCACATAATTTAAAAAGTTTCAAGTTATGCAAGTAAGTTAACAAAATTTTTGAATATTTTCTTTTATGCTAGCATTTTTCCGGAAACGGTATAGATGTATTTTTATTTTTAAAAAATGGAATGATTTA
>JAAAKG020000025.1:1409923-1427710 GCA_010014905.2 Druon quercuslanigerum
TATATATATATATCTGTGTGTATGTGTGTGTGTGTGTGTGTGTGTGTGTGTGTGTGTGTGTGTGTGTGTATTAAATCTAAATTTAATCATTAATTTGCATCAATTATAAAAAAATATGATTTTATGAAATAAGATCCTTTATTATTTCACAAGCTATTTGACAATTCACTTTTGAATAGAAAAATAATTTTTGCGAATTTTTCGTGATAAATAAAAAAATATACAGTAGCGTGCAAAAGTTTCTGGCAAAAAAAAATCAGTCAATATTCAAAATTATACATATCCAATTACAAAATGCAGGTATATTATACAAAAATTTACAGTACAGTATACAAAAATTTAAAAATAATTTTTTTAAATGTAAAAAACGAAATTATTCATCTTTTTTGGCAACATTTTTTTTTTAGAAACATATATTTTTGATGGAGATATAAAACTTTGAACATTGACTGATTTTTTTCCCGGAAACTTTTGCACACTTCTGTGTGTTAAAGAAGCGGTTTTTTTTTCAGTTCAAGACCAATATTTTTGTCAATGTGGAAATACTTTAATTTTTAAATAAAAAATTACACAAAATTTTTTTATATTATATATGTATATTATATAGTATACATATTTTATATTAATTAAAAGCGTGTAAAACTAAATATGTAGCAATTTAAATTTTTTAATTAAAAACTCTCGATCTTTAATAATTTTATGCTATATTTTGTTGTAATTGATCAATTTAATTGAGATGTATACATCTTTATAAAGATTCTTTATAAAGAATCTCAGAATTGAATGATTTCATATTAAAATTTCGAAAATGGGACCATTTAAAATGTTCAAAATTGAATAATTTCATATTAGGATTTGAATACTAGATCATTTGAAATTCAAAGAAATTGAAATATTATTATATTTTAATAAAAAATGGTCCAAAATGGAAATAAACATTTTTATTTAAGCAGAATACTTCAAAAATTGTCATTTCATCGACAAGAAAAATATTATGAACCCCATCGGAGGTAGAGAGCATTTTTTAAAAATTGTAAGTAAATATTTGTAAAATATTGATTATAGACTTGTAAATAATAAGTAAATTTTATGATAAATAGTAGAATTTTTAAGAAAAATTATGACTTTTTAACACGATTGTCAAATTTTCAGACAAAGCTTTCAAAATTAAGTAACTTAAAACTAAATGCTGCTGAATTTAAATAATTTGAGAGTGTCAATTCAAACCTTCTAAAGTTCTAGAATTTTTAATTATTATTACACGCAAACAATTATAATTTATTGCCAAATTGATAATAGCAATTTTTGGTTTTTGGATTTTTATTTTTTAGCATTACAAAATTAAACATCTATTGAAGTGGAATTTTGGAATAACCAAATATTTGTAATATTTTTAAATACATTATTTAAACTTAAATCAATCTTAAATTCCAAAATAATCCTTTATATCACAATGCTAAAAGAATTAATATTTAACTCTTCTTTTATTCAAAAAACCGATGATATTCTGAACCCAACATTGATGACTTTATTGAATCCTTACGACTATTGAATTTCAATTTCATATATTTGCATTCCTGTATATGAAATTTATGTTACAATACTCCTATGAACTTGATCCTCGAAGAGGAAGTAAAATAGAAATATCAATAGTGGATAGTGAAGACATCACTCTAACAGTTTCTCTATTAAAATAAACGAAAAACACATCATATTAGTTGTGATTGAGAAAGAAGACTTTCTCTTTGACATTTTGCGATGCGTGGTACGAAAACGCATGCATTTTGACATTTCTGTAATTTTGTGGTAGGTGCTTACATTATGCCGGGAAAGGTGGATGTACACATACGAGTCTTGCGGACCCTGGGGCGGTGCAACGTCACTTACCTGAAACAATAAATTACATACCGTTACACTGCGTACATATTAAATGCACATATAGGTAGGCGCTTGATTTACGACCTCCGTCCATTTTATATGTATATACATCCATTTACATGACTATCACCGTGTAGGTAGACACCTACGGACGAGCCAAAGGAATTTTCCGAGTCTGCCACCGCAGACAAAATTATGATTACTGTACCACTGTGTCTTGACTAATGATATCTCATAATGAAAACAAGCAGAAAAGTCAAATCAGAATTGTATGCGAAAAGCTATGTGCATTTTGATATAATGTGACATACTAATGATTCACCTGACTCTTCGGCGTCTTTTGATACTCAAGAAAAGATTTATTAGAAGTGTACATATTTCTGGATCTTTAAGTGTCATAAAGGAATTTTGAAAACAGGCAAATATTTTTAGATGCGTCTTCAAGTTTTACCAAGGAATTTTTTAGGTATATAGAGGACAGTCATGATATTGAAAAATGATGAACAAGTGGGGAAAACATCACATAAGAAAATAAAGCTGATGGAACATACGTTTTAAAGAAAGTAATGCCATCATAATTAATTGTGTTAGATATTTATCATATATTCAATACTTTTTAATAATTTGTAATTTTATTCAGATGGTACAGCACACAGAAGATTTTGCCTTGAAAAAAAGCTTCGTCATCTTGCCTGTTTTGTTTCGAAATATGTGAATATCTTTTTTACAAAAGAATAACTATTTTGCTGCAAGGAGTCGTGTATATAATACATCACACGTTTTTCTTTTGTTTATATCGTTGTATCATTTTTGTTTAAACAAAGGAAATTACATAACGGATTATTTATAATTTATAACGGATTATTTATAACAAAATATTTTTCACTCAAGAAATAAATAAAAGTTTATCTAAATTGTTCAACCTTCAAGCCATAGACGATTTTTCTCTATAAAAATTGACTTTCCAAACAAAAAATATGACTTGAGAAAAAAATTAATATTCTACGAAACTCATGCATTTTTACCCAACAAAAATGAAATTTGAAACCAAGAACATGATTTATTTTGACCAAAAAAGGCCTTTTTTTCACTAAAAAAGATCAATATTCAAAAAATTTGAAAAGTTACGTATTCAGTTGAAAAATTAAAATTTTAACTTTCAATCAAAAAACTTTTTCAACAAAATAGATAAACTTTTAACAGAAGATATGAATTTTTAAGGTAAATTTTTTAATTAAAGACAAATTTTCAAAAAAAGGGTTGATTTTTCATCCAAAAATATTTCAACTAACTTTTCAACACAAAAATACGAATTTTAAACAAAAAGTACAGTTTCTAGAAAATAGGCGAACTTTTAATCAAAAAATTGCATTTTGATTCAAGAAAGATGCACTTTTTCTACTAAGAAATATGAATTTTCAAATCAAAAGGACAACTTTTCAGAAAAAATATTTTCCATCTAAAAAAGAATTCAGTTGACTTATTAGCAAAAACATATGAATTTGGAACAAAAGCTTAATATTCTACGATTATCAATTTCAATCCAAAAAGATAAAGCTTTAACAATACAGTTAAATTTGATACCAAAAAGGATCTCTTTTTAAGAAAATTGTTAAATTTTCAGCCAAATAATAAATTTTAACTGAAAAAAAATTCTTCAGGATTTTTTTGTCGCATATAGATTGTGTTTGCTGCATAAATGTTCTTATGAAAAATGAAAATCTTCTTAACCTTACATTTAGAAGAAAATTCCATTTGTGTAAAGAATTAAAAAAGCATGTACTTTTTCCCTGTTTCTGTTTTGCTAATAAATATTGTTGCAACTGTAATTTAAAATATGCATTAAAGTTCTGTTCCAATAAAAAATTATTTCCATTGTAAATAATTAAACATTTTCGCACTTTTTTTATTTGTAAAGTCATCAGAAACAATTTCGTTTATTTGAACGTTCAGAACTTTTCTTGGAGGACATTGAGTATAAATTCATGAAACAATATGAGAGTGAGTTTCATTAATTAACGTAAAGCAACAACTACGAGTAATTTTATTTTATTTATTAAAAATTTGTTTGGTTTGTAGCACTTATTTGTGATCGCAACCTAAAAACATAAAAATTGCTTCGATATACCGAAGCCCAACCTGTCAACCTCGTCAGACAGTTATGAAGTTAAAATTTTGATGAATGTAAGAAACCTGGAAAAGCAATTAATTTCCTTGAAGAACAATAATCTGTCAGCGGGTGAAAAGCTCATTATTAAACTATTTTTTAATATTGCTACTGATAATTAAATACTGCAGAATTTTATCTTTAAAGCCCAGTCACATTTTCCCCTTATTCATTTCCTACTGATATCCACCTCGCACTGGTTTTCCCTACAGTATCTTTTAAAAGATTTTTTACTTTTTATAAGATGTGAACATTTTTGGACCGCAACCAAATATTTTGCATAAGATTTTATATGAATTCTTTATAACAAGATGGCTTGCTCAGATGAAAATGTGCAAGATTTATTTTATAGTAAGGATGTTGACTTGCCACTCTGTCTAGGGTTCGAATAACGTCACACAATTGTGGAATGAGTTTTGATCATAGAAATTTTAGTATCTTTTCCACTAATATGAGTCCGTTTTTTAATAATTTTAATGGTTTTGAGATTCTCGAGCTGCTAACAAAAGAATAAAATCTGTCTTAACTTTCTGATGTATCTTAAAAAAACGTATGCAATTTCTATTTTCTATTCGCAACGAAAAAACAGAGCCAAAAAATATAAATCTGGAGTTGAAATTCGTGAATATTTTAATTTATGTAAATTACAGACCCCCTTGTATTTAATCGATCAGCATATATAAGAAAGAATTAATATTGGCTATTTCTTTAATAGGTTGTAATGATGACTAATAGTGTTCAAGGTGGCATTCCAGTTTTGTTTTCAGGCAAAATTAATTTCGTGAGAATTTATTTTTTAAGAACGCTCCTAATCGATTATGTGCTTTTATTGTCAATTTTAATTTATCTAAAATGAAAACTAGATTAGAGCTGACACTGTGTCATTAAAATACTTGATAGTGTTAAAGTACATACAGTTTTAAAAGTGAAATAATACAGGACATAATTGTTATTACGACACCGGCAACAGCTAAGGATAATTTTTTATCTTCATCTTTAGCCTTAGTTTATTCTCGCTTTCAACAATTTTTTTACGACGATAGTAGTCTTTTTTCCTATCCATAATAACTCATCGGCCACCAATATCATATATGCAAACATTTGCCAACAAAAAACGTGAAACAATGTCAAAATAACATCTGTTGAAAGTTTCTCTGAAACTTTTGCAGGAATACTATACACTAATGATTAATTAATTTTACGATTTATAAATCAGCAATTGATATCATCAACATTTTTGTATGTGCTAGGGAAAAAAAGTCGACTGTCACTGTTTTATAAAATTTTCTTGAAGATGTTCACTTTGCCTTTGCAATTTTTTTCTTTCACTTCAAAGCTTTGGAGATCACGATTATTGATAGATCTTTGTCGCATTAGCAATGAAAGGATTCTGAAAACAATAAAGGGAACATTTACCAACCCAGTGAATGTTCAACTTTAGATCTCAAAATAAGTAATTAAACTTGAAACTTCTTTATTACTTATCTGTTTAGGTGAAACTTCAGGATAACTATTATTTAAATTGATCAAAGCTCACAACTGCCACTTTAACAAAAATATTTGTTGAGAAGAAGCACTTTAATTGAGTTATCTAAAGGTAAAATAAACACATTTTGATTAATGTACAATTATACATTACCAATGTATGATTTATGGAATATATACACTTTCGGTTACTTTTTTTACAATGAACTGTCCAACAAAAAATGGTAACTGTATACTGGAGTTTGTGTTAACTTATATCAATTATATCCTTGAAGGAGATTATTTTTGTCTGATAGTTTAAAGAAAATAAACTTCGAAAGAAAGTTAAATCTGAGGAACGATTCGCATGTATAGCTAACTGAAACTCTCAACAGAAGATATTTCTGAGTTCCTTCTTAAACTGACAGAAATGGTAATGATGCACAGATGTTGAAATTCAGATGTAATAATCCTTAAAGATTTTTTTTATAGTGAACAAGTGGCTAGTATTTTTAGAAAATTCGTCATCAAATCTTCCGTGATGCCAGTGAAGACCAAAATCAATCAAAAAATGGCAAATTCTCTTTGCAATTTTTAAGTGGAATTAGACTACTAATAGTACTAGAATATCTATAGAGGCACATTCGACAAAAGAACAATTGCCGAAAAAAATTATTAAATTTTCATTTATCAATTGGTGGGGGGTGTCATATTCGGCTCTAAACATTATCTGCTAAATTTATCGCTGAAGGATACGAATACACTTTTAGTCATTCAAGATAATTTTCACTTTATTTCATTGTTCCTTCCTCTTTAACTTAACAGGTGTGAAGAACAAGTTAAGCGATACATTTACCAACTGATGAAGGGTTTCATTTCTGCACTCTTCTAAAATTAATTTTCTGATCGTAACAGTGCAACCAGCGAAAGCATTGTAACAAAACAAAACGAAAATTAACTAACCATTTCCCGTTAGATTAAGGATTCCACTTTGGGTTTACTATTATCTAATAAAATTACCCACTAAAGGACATGGAAGTTTTTTTAGTTATTTAAGACGATCTTCACTCTTCCAAAATTCATTTTCTAATCGTAACCGTGCAACCAGCGGAAGCATTGCACCAAAACAAAACCAACATTAATGAACCATTTACCAACCGATTAAGGGTTCCACTTTGGGTCCCACGAATCACTACACCTGACACCTCATTGGCATCCGTACAGGGATCAGCATCCCTGAATCCCATTGGCCAGGATCGACACTCGCGCACACTTATTGGACGCACTCGGCACGTGGTGCACTCACCCGGTACACATGCGACACGAAGCGGGCACACTTGAAAACCGGCACAGGACCGTACATTAGCACGCTCTCACAGGAATTGCAAAGAATCGGTGAGAGATAATCGAAAATCGGCCCGCGATCGGAGAAACAAGTGCATAGAGCTAGTTGCCATAAACCTCCTCCGCCGCGAGCCGCCGCATAAATATAATAGGAAGGTAGGCCTCGTGATGGTCGGTCGGCATTGCCCGCCGAACCGTCACGAGGTGCCGGGGTAGAGGGGCGTCCGCGGGGGTGGGGTTGAACGGCGAGCGACGCCAAGAAGGAGGGATACCCGAGGGGTGAGGGGTTAACTTCAGTACGCTGTGCAACACGGCGGCGTGAAATACGGGGAAACGGCGGGATGATCGATGGGATTCTGCGCCGTTGCGAGCATGGGTCCACCCTACCCCGATCGGGTCGACACACTCCGGGAAACCCCCCTTTTCAGCGTGGAGTCGAGAGCTAGAGTGGGGGCGCGCACGTGGTGGCGAATGTGTTCAGCTGTTTCCTTCTAGATGGCGCTGCGAGCGCAAATACGCTAGCTCCATCCGACGGGAATGCGCCCAACACTTTAGGAAATGGGAGAAGCAGAGGGTAAATTACAGCTGGAAATCGAAAGTGTTAAGCTATGGTTTTCAGTTTCTTCTTTCTAAGACAGAAAGTGCTAGTTTTGTTGAGGGCAAGTTCTTTTCAGGAATAATTAAGTTTCGGGGGAATTTTGAATGGAATAAAATCAGCTATTATTAATTAATTATTATTTAAATCTTAGTTGTCGATCAATGCAGTAAATGTATAACAAGATATTGCTTTTGATCTAATGATCCATAAGTTTAGTTTAAAGAAACTCTCAAGAACAAGTGTTAACATTGTAATAAATATTATCTTTTGCAAGCCAATTAAAAAAATGTAAGATATTTATATACTTTTTCTTATTAACAATTGGTAATCAATAAAATCAGACTATGGTAGATTTTACTAAATTCTAAATCCGATCTCTTATTGACAGAATTAGCATTCCTGAAAATGTAAAACATCTCTTGAAAATTTCTTTTTCTGTAGTTGCCTTCATGACTTAAAATCGTATCCAGGTCATGGCTCGAAAGCTTGTTTAAAATACACTTGAAGATCAGTAGACCAAATAACAGCATCTTCGTATTTTATTAATTAAAATTAAATAAAAATTAGCATTTTTGTGTGCGACGGACAACCAAAAATAATTTATAACATTCTTTTCCTCATCACATTCTCATTGCATTACATAACCGGTCGGAGACAATCGGTAATAAAACGATGATCCTCGACCGTTTAGGTAAGGGCGCCAAGCGACGAGTGGTCACTCATGTCAATAAGGTGTTCATGACAGGCCAATAATTATTATTACCATCGAGTTGTTAAACGAATCACGATTGGTATCGCTGCATTCTCGTATGGGATGTGCCAAGAGGACGATAAAGAAATTTACTTAGGCGACACCTTACTCGCACGCGCTCATAAAGCAAGAACGCGGTGAGCATTCGTAAAATGCAATCATCGACCACCCATGTCCTACCACACCACGTAACAACACTCACTTTATATTGCTTTCACAATCCTTCCCTCAACTAAAAAAATTATTTCTCGTGCTAATCTTGATACCGTCACATCATGCTTTCATTACTCCTTCATCAACGTGAGAATCAACCTTAAATTAAAACTTTGAAGGCAAGGGATGTGATTTCTCTTCGCAGGTGTAAATTTGCTGTAATTAGGAAGTGAAGAATTCGACTTAATAAATTATAGCCCTTTCTCGAGGAGAAGTATAACCTGATGTAACTCATATCATCTAATTAGTTCTATAAAATGTTCTTCGGTTTGCAAAGAATAAGCGCGTAATAATTCACCTATTACGAACGACAACCCGAGCTTTATTATCCGCACTAATTCACGCCACCAAGGAAATTGAGCAATAAAAATCGTCTTCATTTTTCTCAAGCAAACTTCAGCAGATAATTCTCCTCAATAAATCCGGATTATCTACAGTGTTCAAATGTAGCAAATGCCGCCCCATTGAGAATGATACTTTGTATCCATGTTCATCCCACAAACCAGATTATGATTTTAAATTAAAGCCTTAAGCTCCAGATCAACAATCTAAAAGATCGATTTAATTTCTTCGAATTTGCAGAACCATCCGCCAAAGATCCGTGGTCTAAATTCAAAGTGCAGGAACAAAGACAATTAATTTTCAGTTAACGATGTTGTGGAAAGATGCAACCCAAGAAAGGGACTGACATTCCGGGCAAGGCGATCGTTATATAATTAGTCTCACTCGGGTTCGCAGCGGGTCGCGCCTAGTCGGGAGTGTACTTTATAGCTGGAAAGTAGTACAAAGCACGGCAAAGCAATTGATCAATATAGCGCCAACAACCCCTCCGCAGCCGCACCCCTCCTGCCGGTTCCAGTGGCGCAGAGAGAACGCACCCCCATAACAAGTTTCTTACTCATCTTTTTCGTTCAATAACTCTCCATCCAAGATGGCCACCGCGGTCGTCCCTCATTGGCTGGGGGAGGGGTGGTCGCCGGGTGGTTAGGGGTTCGGGGGGTTGGAAGCAGTGACGCCATCTATCTTCCGTTGCCTTGGCTCGGCGTAACATAAGGCAAGATAAATTGCGGGATCTCTCGGGTTCTTGAACCTTTCTGGCAAATTGCATAAGAATATCCACCACCCCCCTTCTTACCCCCGCCCTCCGGCCTTCTCTCGCTGCCTCGCGGCTCCAATGGAATTGGAATTAACTCGAATAAATCACCCCCAAGGCTCTGCATGGCTACGCGCCTCGGTCGCTTTGCTCCAGGAACAGAAAGAAAGAGAAAGAGAGTTAAAATTTCTTTGGTTACAATAATAGCATGTGTCTCCCGGGATTAGCTGTGCAAAAAAAAACTCATCTAACGAACTCCAATATTAATAGCTTTTGTGCCCCAGGACCCGAAATCAAGCAGAGTTGAGCTCGTCATCCTCCAAGTTAAAACTACAATTAATTAACATGGAAATTAAAAATCCAAGAGAAAACTTTTCCCTGCTTCCCACCAATATCAGTTTCTACCCCTGTGTCCTACTGCTCTACTTTCAGTATCCGATTGATTCAGGATCGTTTACGGAATTAATGAACCCTTCAGAATACTTATGAGTTCTTAGCCTGTTTTTATGTAACCAATCACGGTGTCTTGAGTTTAATCGCAGTTCGTTTTATATGCAGTCGAAGGTACAGCGGCACGTTTAGAGTGGAGTCGAGTGGAAGATAAAACGATTGAAGATTCAACCGCTAGCCATTCCGAGGGTCATAAAGCAGTACTGGCATCTGGCGGCATTGGCGGGAACAAGCGAAACAAGACACAGTAGATAGAATGCGCGCGCGTCTCACAACCCATTGATCGAAACAACATATAGCTTGTAAAATTGGTGGAAGAAGAAAGTCCCTATAAAATCGTTCCTCTCACTATTTTACGGTCCAACTTGAAACGCAATGCCACATCGTGGGAAAAGAGCAAAGTTTGGGCAAAACGAAGACCATGTTTGGCTATTACGATGATAATCCTGATGCTTCAAGAGTTGGATTTTTTAATGTAGTGAAGCAACAAATTATTTTTCTTATCTACTTTATTACTAATTCATTACAAAAAAAATATTACTGGTTCAAGAAAAAAATTGTTGTGCAAAATCATTGTTGATTGCTTTCAGATATTGTGAGAAACCATGAAAATGCCATATGCAGAAACCATCTGTGACTACAACTGACCAGTAAAACATGTGTCATAAATTCTGATGTAACGACGATCATACTGGAATCAATGAAAGCTCAGTTAGTATCACGTGAATCGCACACAAACGAGTAGATGGTATTGCGGAGGTCAGTGAATCCGAAACCGAGTTTTACGATTTGTTTACCCTGCAGTGGGTTATGGGACCTGGTTATATAGCCGTAGGTATGCGGGGCCATGTGATCGTGGCCATAAACGCGCCTGTTATGCGCTCGTAAAGCGAACCCCGCTCGCCGCCGCCGTCTACGTTCGCACCGCGACCTCGTAAAACTCTTGTTTTACGATTGCTGCCTATCGCTGACGCTGCTGCCACCCTGCGGTGTACCTACTCTACTCACTGAGTCTCTACGCTACTCCCTGCCAGGAAACGACGGTTCTATAAAATCCGTTCTATCTCCACTGCTGCCATTGATTTCACAGGTTATCGGTTATTAGTCTTGAAAACTTTTACTCCTTTATGGATATCTATAGCTCTTACTTTCCGGGGTATGAAATGGTCAACAAGTGTATTATCGGGCTATTCGAATCGTCGATAATCAATGGGCTGCGAACATTTATGATTTTAAATTTATGGATGGATATGGAGTTTATGATTTTGGTATAACGCTACTGATTTAGTGTTTTCGGATGAAATATATATTGTCTTGAAGTTGATGTGTTCGTATTTTGATTAACAATATCCATCTATTGTTTACAGATGGATGTAATTCCCTTCAGGGAAATAAGTAATAAGTGGATAACACAGGTTCCAATTGTTCAATTGTCTTTTTAAAACAAGTGCATATAGGATTGTAGGTAGGAATTCGTTAGCAAGTTGTGCGGTATGATTAGAATCCGAAAATCAAGAATACGTGCGAGAGAATGTGAAACAGAACTGATGGAGATGAAGATGCTGATAGTGGGCTCTGATTGCAGAGACAATGGTACTGCAGATGTTGAGTATCCTTATCCCGAAGATCAGGTACGGACGTCAGCAATTTGGGGCATTCTGATTCTTCTGTTTAACTTTGATGTTGCAGAAGAACCAAACTCAATATTATCAATGTATTATGTTTAATTGGAAAGTATAACATTCTCTATGCATCATCTCTTCTGAAAGTTCTTTGCTAGTCTCTAAGCAATACTCATATAACTCTTAAAGTTTCGACAGGTTAAAACTATTTATAGAGCTCTCGGTTCCCAATTCCCATTTATTCTATGAGCAGCTGATTTATTTGCGGAAAGAACGCAATGAACCATATGTATGTCAAATTAGAAAGATGTTATATTTTATTTATATAAGATGGTCAGGATAATAAATTTGAAGATACAATTGAAAGGTAACATGTTTTATATTCATCGATGATCAGACAAAGATAACGCAGATGGTAACGATCGTGAATGTTGATGAGCACGCCCATCTGAATTTGATGACAGCAATGTACACGATTGAATATTCTATCAGTTCTCTTCTCTGGTACTCGTTTCAGGTTTTACAACTTTAAACTTCGTAAAAGTTCAACGACAAATCTCTGCGTTTCCACAATTTGTAAAGTAAGTAGAACACCGAATATTGATTATCAACATTATTTTATAGGAATTACGACATTGTAATTTTGACTTCATAGCTAAAGAAGAATAATGATAACTTTATGTATCATATTGGAAAACGATAACATATTATACGTATGACCATAATGATGGTAATGAAGTTGTCCATTGATGATTAACTGAAGTTACGAACAATCGCAACTTCTCTAATCTCTATTTTCAACATTTGCAAACTTTCCCCAACTTTAAACTTTCTGCATAGTTCTCGTTTCTCGCAACCGAATTGATCGCTGGAAGACGGCAATGATCCCTGTGTAAATGCTACGTCACGAGGCCTAGACGCGTTTGTGACGTCATTCAACACGACACATGGATGACGTAACTAGAAGAGAGAGCTGGACAGCCATGCTGGTTGGGGAAGGAAGAAAAGGGAGCCATTATAGAAGGGGCGCGACTAGGCTGAATCCTCCCCACCGACCGGCCCACCGAGGGAACAGCTGTCAGCTGCGTGCAGAGAACGGACCTTCTCTTTCTCTGTCTCCTTTCTTCTCTCAGTATTCGACTCGTTTTCTCTCTCACCCACCCTCGTTCCACAAAGCCGAACCCGTCCCGCCAAGCCACCCACCCCAATGTTAAAATATTCCAGTGGGCGAGCGCGCGAGACGGGAATAGCTTCGGAGAATTATGGCTGCCTCCGAGACTCAAATAACTCTTTAATCCGCGGGCGCGTGTACCGTACACGCGCGCTCCTTCTCTCTTTCTCTTTACCTTTTCCTACTGATACTCGGCCTCTCTTACTCTTTTCCTTCTCACATCCTATTGTCCTCGGGTTCTTTTCTTTCGAAGTTAACAGAGTTCACGATGGAGGTTCTCTCAAGACCTTTAGAGGATGATTTTTGAGCACCTGATGTTATAAGCTAGTAATTGAGTGAGTGCAAGAGAAAAAGGACCAAGGGTTGGGTGTTGGGTTTTCGTTCTGAATGATAAAGTATGGAGAGAAAAGAACATGCTATTGCTGTAAGAATTTCTCATGAATATATCTGATTAGAAATTCAGATGCATCTTTGTTGTAGATAACAATTTATGATTGCATCAGGCTTGGGATGTTTTTTCTCTTTCATGTTCGAGGGACAAGAAACCTTGGGAAATTGTGTAGAGAATGAGTCCTATTTTGAAGGGACAAGAGAACTTGATTTGTTGTAGAATGTAGGCCGACGGAATGAATGAGGATGAGCGTAATTTAGGGTTTGCACTTTGCAAGTTTGTCTTTTTAGAAGAAAAAAAAGAAAGTTTGTGAGTATGATCTTTATAGTGAAGATAATTAGAAAACTACTAAAGTAAGTGTTCAGTTCTCCTGCCATTATTTCCTGAGTATTATCGTAGCATCATTTGTTACAATGATGCTACGACAATACATAGAAAATAATGTTCTTCGTATGAATTTTTCTTCCAACATGTTCCAAAAGAATCCAAAAAGAGGATAACGATTATTAGAACAACAAAAGGGAATTGATCTCCTCTAAGATTATCTTTATCTTTCATACTATGATCTTGGAGTCCATCTATATCTATGAGGTGATAATTTATTTGAGTCCGATTAGGAAAACGAGGAAATACTTGTTTCCATGTCTCCTTTTTTATGACATCAACATTTCAACTTGATATGGATCTAATTTCTAAAACTTCTTCCAGAGTTGAACGTTCACACGAATTTAAAGTACTAGAGTGATAAAGAGTAAATCGATTCCTTTCCTCTATTATTCCACTCTCTTTCGCATTCCTTCCTCTTTTTTTTTCTTTTCTCGCGATCACGTTCGATGGCACATTGCTACCCACGAAACTTTTTGTATTCAATTTCTTTCTCGCGGATAAAATTTGGACCCACAACGGCTGCAACTTCACTTCTCGACTGCATGCAAATCGCATGATTTCACCGGAAGAGCGTGTCCAATGTCGACCGCACGCACGCGACTTGCTTGTGTTACTGAAAACCAGAAAGTGAGAACAGAATTATGGATGTGATGACTGATTTGAGGGTATATGGCTTCCTTATACTGAGCAGATTTAAATACAGTAGGAAAAATTTCATAATAAACACCAATGCAGAAGCAATTTCTTGAGAATGTATATCAAAATGAGCGGTTGGATGCAATAAGAACTTGCATTTTTAAAAGTCAATTATTTATAATTTGTTTTTCATGAACTTATGTGCAAAAAAAATGAACAACAAGTATCTTCTGAAGAAACAAGTGCACTGTCAGACATTTTCAGAAAAGTTCGACAGGCATTTAAGACACTGAAGTAACTGAAATTTACGAAGTTAGGATGCTGAAAACGAAATTCAGTAACTTTGATAGTTAATTTACTAAATTTTTATTTAACTTTAGAAGAGTTTCCGAAAATAACAAAGAGTTTTCTAAAATTACGAGAATGGTAATAGAAGCATAAGTTATAGTAACGGAAAGAGCCTAGCTAACAACACTTTTTTTTAAGACAGGGAATTTTATTGGTCAGGGAAAATTTAGGGAAAAAATTTTATTTCGTTTCTAAAAGATTCTAGGTTTAAAATGTTATGTTTAAAATTCTGGTCTTTAAATATTAATATGGTCAGCGAAGACGAAAAATTGATGAATGTGAAATTAGAGAAAATTAAAAATGAAGTTTTGCGGTAACCCTGGTACAATATTCTTGTTATTAATTTGTTTGCCTTTTATTTATATTTTTTGCAGTTGCTTCCTATATAAGATTAGCTGTTTAGATATAAATTTTATGATTTATTGAAAATTTGGCAGTTTTGTTGAAAAGGCATCGTTTTTGGTTGAAAATTCAATTTTTGTGTTGAAAATTCTTTTTGGGTTGAAAATTCTACTAGTTTTGTAGGAAATTCACTAATTTAAAAAAATTATATTTTGATGCTACAAAGTCAAATTTAAATCTTTTTTTGTTGAAAATTCCACTATTTTGCGAAAGTTTGTTTTTTTATTTTAAAAATTCATTTATTTTATTAGTAATTGAATCCTTCTTCGATTAAAATACAACGGTTTGGTTTAAAATTCAAGATTTTAGTCTTTTCTTGTTGTTAAAAATTCAACTATTTTGTTTTAAATTCATATTTTGGGGCAGAAGATGGAACTATTCTCATAGAAAATTTTTGTCGCATTTAAAACTCATACTATTCCGCTGAAAGGTTTTATGAATGAAAACACAACTTTTTTTTTAATAACTTGTCTTTTTGATTCAAAAATTCATCTATTTTAGTAGAAACGGCATCTTTCTTAGATAAAAATGCAACAATTTCTTTCAAGAAAATTATCCTTCTTCAATAAAAATTCGACTATTTCTTTGAAACATCATCTGTTTGGATTGAAAATTCTAATATAATCTTTTTAGAAAATTAAATTTTTGTTTCAAACTTATATTTTGATGCTAAAAAGTCAAAATAAAACCTTCTTCGGATAAATATTCAATTTTTCTAATTTGTATTTTTCATTTAAAATTGCATATATTTTAGTAGAAATTTCATCTTTCTTGGAAAAAAAAGCTGCTGTTTGCTTGAAAGATAATCTTTTCTCTGATTGAGGATACAACATTTTTTTGAACATTTTCTCTGAATCACTTTCTCAAGAAATCATTTTTCTTACGCAACATTCAAATTTTAGTTGAAAATTCATTTCTTTTGTTGAAGGACTAACTACTTTGCTATAAATTAATATTTTTGCTGAAAATTCATGTTTTCTGATTGAAAATTCATTTTCTATACGAAAAAAGTACATAAGAACGTTATGTATAAAAAATTAAGTAAAATTTTGTCTAAATTTTGAAGGTAATTTCTTTAAATATGTAATTAAATAGAGACAATACTGTTTCGTCCATTAATTTTAATATAAATTTACAGTATTTAAAATACATATAAACTTTTTTTTAATAAAAAAAATAAAATTATAGTAATACTATAAACGAGCGAATTTTATATGTAATTGACTATGTTATATAATATACTCAATGAATCAAATGTAAAAAAAAACATCTTATCATAATATAGATGGACTTTAATTAAATATGTTTGATACAATGATTGTATATCCTACTATGGCATACACATAGATAATACATAAAAAATCTTTTTTTAATTAACTTCATTCATATTTTCTTGCTACTGTCTAAGGACAAATATGGACAACATGTTTTTATATTAAAGTTAATGAACCCGAAAAATTGTGTAACCTCTTGAAACATTCAGTTATAGTACCTGAAAATTCCTAAACAGTCAAAATTTTTCGGAAACACGTTACTGAAGTTTTATGCATTTACCATTCCTGAAATTTCTGTTACAATTTAGGAAAGTTTAGAAGCATAATAGCAAAATTTAGAAGTAAATTTAAAGCAAATTAGGCTTAATATGAAGATGTTTTAAGATTCAGGAAGGGAATTTGTGCGATCTCGGTCACTGCATTGATCGTTAGCAGAATCGTTAAAAGCTGGCATATAATTGAATTCAACTGCCCCATGCACTCTTTTCTCTTTTGCATGAATCGTCAACATCATGTTGAATGCACGCGAATTAAATATCAGTCCTTCGCGTGCAGGGCGCGTGCGTTTTGCGGGCGTCACGAAGACGTATGGTTGAGCTAATTTCTGCTTCGTGCCGTTATCCATTATTAGGTAATCTGAAAACTTTTACTCTTATGCCGTCGGATAATTCACCACTGTGAGCCGTTTTTCTTGCGGTTAACTTCGGACAGAGTCATCGCTCGATAAGAATGAAGCAATGCGTCACCGAGCTTTCAGAAGATATTGAAGTAGCAACTTCATTTAAATTGTTTGTTTTTAATTTTGCTTAAAGTGTCGATTTTGAGAGGTAATTTTCTTGGTTGAAAATTTTTGTCATTTTTTAAGTTTCTGAGGTATATATGATCTATTTTATATAAATTTCTCAATATAATTCAGACGGAAAAGGGAATGGAGTAGCCAAACTTATAACAAATGTTTGACTAATTCCGAATTTTGGGATGGTGGGACACTTTGTTTATAAATTGATGTTCCATTTTGCAATTCTTTTGCTATTGTATTTAATAATTGTATTTTAATCATTTAATTCAATCTTCTTATTAATACGAATTTTGTGAGTTTTGTTTGGTATTAATATATATCATAAAAAGAATTACCTGGATACAATATGATTTCAATCTTCTAAAAAATAAATTTAACAGTTATTAAATTCTTAATTTTCCCTACACTTCGGAACCTTAGTGCTGAAGTTTTTATTACTTAAAATATTTTTAAAGTTTAGACTTAGTAGGAGAAAATTTTGACCTTAAATGATTTTACTATATTATTATTTAATGATATAATTACTCAGAGTGATTAGGAAGTAACAAAACAAAATTTTATAATTATAATCTGTCAGGCTCTTAAATATATTAAATGCTAAATAATAATTTTAATTTAATGCTTTATTGAATTTATGAAAAGAAATGAAAATTGATTTATTCAATTTTGATTCAGAAAAGGCATATTTTACAGAGTTTGCATGTTCTAATTTCGTAGGCATATATTTACAATTTTTGCTTTACATATAAAATCAGAACATCATTTTAATCATGATAATATTTTCGATTTATAAAATATT
>JAAAKG020000025.1:1427810-1443857 GCA_010014905.2 Druon quercuslanigerum
ATTCTGAGTTCAGCGTACTATAAGTTCGCAACTAGGCCGAGCGTAGTAACTCTAACTAGACCTTTTTTCTCCGTGTAAGCAGCGAGTGACTGGTCGGCTTTGACTGGCCGCATGTGAATTAAGCAATCATAGTCTGAGTGGCCTACGTACCATTCGTCACTCAGTGTCAACTGCAGTTTTGCCGTGAGCAGCATTACTAGCTTGCTTTATCGCAATCTCACGTGATATCTTTTCAAGAATTTACTAACAAATCTGAAGATATACGCGTTCACTCTCAAATAACGCGCCATGTTTCCTCGAATGAGTTGCTTTTAGAAAAAAAATGCTAATCGTCCTATTCCTGTATATTTTATACGTCAAGAGTCCGAACTGGAATGAGAGAAGTTGAAAAGAATCTGACCAGTAAAGCCGTAAATAACTCTTATTTCTACCTTTAAAGATTTTAAATGTTTTTGAAAGAAGTTGTATATCTTGGTCAACAGTCGATTTATTTCAGATTCTTGTCTTTTCCAGGGTGTCAATAGGCCTTATTCAATAACGTCCGGATTGCCATTCTCTTGTTGGTTGGTATTGGAAGCAATTTATAAAATTTGTCTTCTAACAAATGCTGCTAGGATGGTTGATTTATCAGATTCTATCTGCTTTCTTTGCTTCGTCTTCATTGCCCTACTAAACACTAAATAGTATTCATTTCAATCATTATCAGTAAAACTCTAACATTGATCTTTATCAATATAATAACTGATTTTAAATGTTTCAGATGCCTGATCAGACATCAGAAACATTCGGAAACGTGAGATTTCTTGAAGAACATGTTCGTGGCGGAACAAGTTACTGTAAGAAGATTAAAAGGAAGTAATGGAACACGATCGTCCAGTACTTACAAAGAGGGAGAAAACTATAGGTGAATGCAACCACAAGGTCACAACCGCAGTGTGGGAAGTGAAACGAGCCGAGTGGCGTGGCTTTTAATGGAGTGAGGGAAACAACATTAAGTTAAGAGCAAAGAGGGTGTGAGAATTGCACGGAAATAGCCGCGGGTGGTAAAGGGGTGAGTCAAAGGGGGATACGATTCATAAACCAGCAATTACCCACCTACTCGGACCAGAACTTGGATGTCCCTCAGAGCTCAGCAACCCCGTTAGCTTTTGATTCTAGCAAAGAGGCCAACTGTTGTTGCACCTCCGAACAAACGAACCATGTCCTGATTTCAACGGATTTCATTAATTCAACTAAATTGCTGGACCACTATTATCACCTGGTACTTTTATCAAAAGTTTATCCAGGTACAATGAAATCTATTACAATGAAATCTATTACAATGAAAACCTTTAATAATCTGAAAGTCTTTATTCGTTATTGATGGATGATGATTGACTTCAAAAACTTGTTTTTGAGTCTTCTGAATTAAAAGGCAATAACCATGAGAAGAAGATTCGGGAAGCCAAACTTGAGTCAGTTCATTAGTAAGAAGTTTTAAGGATATTAAACCCTATATTCTATAATCATCTCTGAGATTATAATCTTTTAGTTATAAATAAATTACGTCAGATTTGAGGAAGATGAAGATTCAAAGAAGACATCTTGTGTTGGTGAATCCACTACTTGACCAAAGGAAGAATTATTGACATGATTGACTGGAATGACAAGATCAAACTATTTTTTATTTCTACATTAAAGGAATCAAGAAATAATGAATCTATCAATTTTGATAGATGTCCTGACGTTTGGTTTGACTTTATCTGATAAGCTGTAATAGAATCAATTTGGCTCACCCCGTTATTTTTTATTTAAAAAAGAGGCAAATGTTTTTGTGCTTCCGGTCAAACGAACCATTTCCTAATTTCAACGGATTTCATTAAATCACCTAAATTGCTGGACCACAATTATCACCTGGTACTTTGATCAAAAGTTTATCCAGGTGCAATGAAATCAGATAATTGCAATGAAAACCTCTAATAATCTGAAAGTCTTCATTCATTATTGATGGATGATGATGGACTTCAAAAACTTGTTTTTGCGTCTTCTGAATAAAAAGGCAATAACCATGAAAAGAAGATTAGGGAAGCCAAACCTGAATGGGTTAATTAGTAATTAGTAGAGGTCTAAAGGGAATTTTAAGTATATTGATCCCTAGATTTGTGGCCATCTTTAAAATTATAATCTCTTGGTTCTAAATAAATTATGTCGAAGTTAAGGAAGATGTACATTTAGAGAAGACATCTTGTGTTGGTCAGTATGCTACTTGACAATAGGAAGAATTATTGAGATGATTGACTGGAACGATTTCTACACTAAAGGAATCAATAAATGAAGAATGTATTTATTTCGATAGATGGCTTGACTTTTAGCTTCCGTTTTTCTGATAATCTCTAATAAAATCATTTTTGCTCATTTCCTTTTGATGCTAGAGAAGGGGCCAACTATTATTGCACCTCCGAACAAACGAACCATGTCTTAATTTTAACGGATTTCATTAATTCACCAAAGTTGCCTCTACTTATTTAAAAGCCGTCATTATTTATTGATGGCTAATGATTGACTTCAAATCTTCTTTTTAATTATTCAGAATTAAAAGGCAATAATCATGAGAAAAAGACTCAAGAAGCCAAACCTGGGCGGGTTAATTAAGTAGAGGTCTAAAAGAAGTATTTAGGACATTGACTCCTGGCTTTTTAAACCATGCTTGACATGATAATTTCATCATGATAAATCAATCACGTCGGAGTTCAAGAAGATAAGCATTTCAAGCAGACAACTTGTGTTATTAAATTTATTACTTGACAAAAGTAAGAATTATTGAAATCATTGAGATCATTGACTGGATCAGGAACATCAGACTATTGTTAATTTCAACACTAAAAGAATCAGGAAAAAAGCATCCAAGTATGTTAATAGATGTCCTAACGTTAATCTGGGGTATATCTAATAAGTTCTAATGGAATCATCATTGCATATCCCGATATCTTATAATTACAGCAAAGGGGCTAACTGTTATTGCACCCCTGGGCAACCGAAACATGTTCTTATTTCAACTGATTTCATCACTTCACCCTATTATCACTACTAACACTTGATATTTTTATCAAATGTATATCCAAAATAAGATTTAAAAAGACTCCTAATTTAAAAGTCATCTTCATTCTCGATGATTCGAGAAGACAAACCTAAGTTCGACTAATTAAGTAGAGGTCTAAAAGAAGTATTCAGGATATTCATACCTGGATTTTAAAACTGTCTTGGACATTATAATCTCTTGATTATAAATCAATGATGATGGAGTTCAGAAAGATAAATATTCAAAAAAGGCAAATTGTGTTCGTTCACACAAAAAACTGGGAGTTTTGTTAGTTTGCGGCTTAAGTAAAAGTTGTCATTCTTTAGAATATAGACTCCAATATAACTGTTTTTGAGGATTTCTTTTTCAGTCTTTGATGAATGAAAAAAGTGTCTGCAGTAGAGAAAAGTTTTAAACAAAACCTTCAGAATGATCACATCTTACATATTTCCTGTCTTAATTTACTACTTGTCTAAAGGAAAAAAGATTTATACAATTATTTTTGCTTAAGCTGTTAGCTTGTGATTCCAGCAAGCACCAACTAGCCCGGACAATGTTAGTGTGTTTCCGGACAAACAAACCATATCCTATCAATATTTCACTTAAATTCCGGGACCACTATTATCACCCGGAATTATAATATAAGATTTATCCAAGATAGGATTGAAAAATTGTCCTAATGTATAGGTCATCTTCATCCGTTTTTGAGGGAGCATGATTGATTATAAAACACATTTTTGAGTCTTGGGAATCAGAAAAGCAAGCATAAGAAGTTTCGAGAATACAAACCTGAGTGGGTTAATTAACTAGAGGTCTAAAAGGCGTATTCAGGATATTCATCCCTAGATTTCAAAGAAGAGGATTTGTATTGGTTAATTTATTACTTGGCTAGAGAAAAAATGTTTGAGATCAAAATTATTTGTTTAGCAACACTAGTCTATTTTTTATTTTCACACTAAAAGAATCAAGAAACGAAGAAGCCATGAATTTTTATAAGTCCTATTTTCGGTTTTGGATTTATCTAATAATCTGCAATAGCATCATTTTTGCTTATCCCGTTAGATTTTACGGCACCACTATTATCACCCGGTATGTTTTATCAACGATACATCCAGAATAAGATTACAAAAGTCTCCTAATTTAAAAGTCCTCTCCATCAATATCTAATGAATAATGGTTGGTTTTGAACCATGTATTCGAATCTTCTGAATTCAAACCCAATATTAAGAAGAAGATTAAAGAAGACAAACCTGATTTGGGTAATTAAGTAGAGGCCTATATAATTATTCAGGATATACATCCCTGAATTTTTAAATCATCTTTGATATCATAATCTCTCTATTATAAAGCAATGATGAAAGAGCCTACCGAAGTTAAACATTCAAAGAAGACAACTTGGCTGGGGTTATTTACTACTTGATTGTAGAAACAATGATTGAGATAATTGAATGGATCAACTGAAAGAATCCGCGAATTTTGATAGATGTGCTGTTGTTTTTCCTGGGGTTATCAAATGAGCAGTAATAGAATCATCTTTGCTTACTCCAGCGGGAAAGCAAGGTCGTTGACGATGTCACGCGAAGGCATTAAAACGTAATCGAATTGTATCTCCCCCTTAATTAGTCACTGCCGGATTCCAGAATGGTCGTGTTCCGAATGCTCCAGAGTAGAGAGTTGGTAGGTATTCGGAAGCATCTCTCGAGTATTGACGGTTCAGGAGGAAGTGCTTGATATACTGGTGCAATTTATCGAATGATAAATTCCACCGAGATAGGATCGCGGCTAGATTAAACGACAATTCCTCCTCTTTCTCTGGTTTCGGAGAGTCCGCCCCTTTCTACCGCAAAATTAAATATAGGGTCGAATTGCAGTTGTGGCTGCTGCGAAGATATAGGTTGCTCCTCTATCTCCATCTCTCTTCATCTCTCCTTTGCTGCACCCTCTTTATCTTTCTCCTTTAGTTCTCTTTCTCTGTTTTCTCATTCTCTTTTGTCCCCTTTCTCTTTTACCCCTCCAGCTATACCACCCCCATCTACAACTCTGACTACCCTTATCTGCTACCGCAGACTTTCCCTCCCCTTTTCCACCCCATCTCGCCAAACACCTACTTCCACCCCTTGTATCTGGAAGCCACTCAGTCTGCCAACCCTCCGCTGGTGTAACACTGTAACGAACCACCCGCTATCTTGAATGGGGTCGATTTTTGGGCACGCATTCCCTCTGGGACCCTCTTGCTCAATATTTTATCTTTCTTTTCATCTATTTCGATATTTTTGATGTATTATCTTTCCGGGCAACAAGATAAATATCTTGCTGGAGTCACTGATATTACGTCGTATTAAAAGTTTTTTTTTGAAACAGTTGGCAAATAACAGGGACAGGATGTGATCATAGCTTGGTCAGCTCCTCACTCTGAATAATTTTTTAGGGTTCTATATGTGGACAATAACTTAAATTTAAAATATGGATCTAAGCAGGGAGTTACCATATTTTCTATTTTTATTAGGATAATAAAATATGGCTCTTATCAGGCTCGTTAGGATTTAGCATCTACAATATTTTTTGTAATAGTCGTTCATATATATTGTAGGTATTTTGTAAACGTGTTCGCTCAAATTAAATAAGTATTATCGAATTATAAGGCCTCTTGTTAATTTTCACCTCTAATTTTGGATCAGCTTCATGCATATAAAACTGGTCGAAGTTATAACCTGATTACAGAGGAATGAGCTTCAGATAAAAACAGGTTGGACTGCTCTCGTAATTACAGTGCCCTAACCGGGAAACACAAACTGATCAAAGACCACGGCTGACCTTGAAACCGCAGACCGAGTCTGACGCAATTTACCCAAAATGGGCATATATACTGAACATAATTTTTCTGAAAATTGAAAATTAATTAACTTAGTTAAATTGGCTACCCAGCTGGCAACAATTATACAATTTGACAAGCTTTTCATACACACGATATAAATGAGTATGAACTTAGGGAAAATTAAATTAGAATCTATCAAGTGAAATAACTTACAATTCTATAATTCAGAAACAATATCTCATTGAATCTTTGACTAATCTGGAAAGTTTCTATGAAATTCTATCCAATAGAAAATCTTATACTTTTCTATTCACATGACATGACTTAAATCTAATACAGTATTCTAAAATCTTGGAAGTTTTTGTCCAACTCTATTTGTATAAAACTCGTATGCTTCTCTATCAACAGTTTTTTATGAACATGACTTGAGTCAAACGTGTACAAAAATCTTTGAAGCTTTTATCCAACTCTATCCATCTAGAAACTTATACCGAAAATAGTAAACTGTGAAATTTCCAAAATCTCGAAAAAGGCAGCTTGTAATTATTAGAAATTCTCAAAGACTGTAGGTTGTAGAAATTTAAAATTCCCGAAAATATGAAAATGACGAAATTTCAAATTCCGGGAAATTGTTGATGGTGGAATTTTAAAATTCCCACAGGAAAAATATAAGTAGCTGTTTTTCCTTTGGAACAATTATTTATATTTTGTCGAGTATTTTTTCTCAAGTGCACTATTAGCGTAGTTGTCGCGACAAAAGTCAGATAACTGGAAAAATAGTTTTTCTATGATTTTAAGAATGAAAATATTACTGGTGTCATTTCAAATAAAAAGCGTTATTTTTTATGAAAAATGTTTAAATTGACAAATTTAAATTCTAATTAATATATTACTGTATTTCTACAAAATGTTTTTAGATAGAATTCATATTAATTTCTGTAAAATAAAAATAGACTTGTATCAAGTTTGAGAATTTTTATCAAAATTCTATTTATTTAGAAATCTTATAGTTTTCTACAAACAGATTCTCATTAAAAAATAAAAAAAGGCCATTGTAAAAATAGGCCTGTATATTTTTTATGACGATTAGCTTATACTTCTCTATAAAAATTTTCTTATTAAAACTCTATAAAATCTTTACCGCACAAGGCTTGTATCAAATTCTATATTCCAGAATCTAGAAAGTTTTGTTAAAACTCTATCCGTCGAGAAAGCTTATACTTTTCTATAAAAATGTTCTCATTGAAATTTTATCAAATCTCTGATTTTCTAATCCAATTCTATGAATTGAAAAATCTTATGTTTTTCTATCAACAGATTCTCATTAAATATACATGAAATTATATCAAACCCTATCAAACGTTTTAAGATTTCGGAAATTCAAAAAAAATTCTATCCATCAAAAAATCTTATACTTTTATATTAATAGATTCTAATTAAAAAATATCATTTTTAATACGATTAGCTTATACTTAACTATCAAATTTTTTTTATTGAAACTCTATAAAATCTTTACCGCACAAGGCTTATATCAAATGCTATGTTCCAGAATCTAGAAAGTTTTGTTAAAACTCTATCCGTCGAGGAAGCTTATACTTTTCTATAAAAATGTTCTCATTGAAACTTCATCAAATCTTTGATTTTCTAATCCAATTCTATGAATTGAAAAATCTTATGTTTTTCTATCAACAGATTCTCATTAAATATACATGAAATTATATCAAACCCTATCAAACGTTTTAGGATTTCGGAAATTCAAAAAAAATTATATTCATCAAGAAATCTTATACTTTTATATTATTAGATTCTAATTAAAAAATATCATTTTTAATACGATTAGCTTATACTTTACTATCAAAATTTTCTTATTGAAACTCTATAAAATCTTTACCGCACAAGGCTTATATCAAATTCTATGTTCCAGAATCTAGAAAGTTTTGTTAAAACTCTATCCGTCGAGAAAGCTTATACTTTTCTATAAAAATGTTCTCATTGAAATTTTATCAAATCTCTGACTTTCTAATCCAATTCTATGAATTGAAAAATCTTATGTTTTTCTATCAACAGATTCTCATTAAATCTACATGAAATTATATCAAACCCTATTAAACAATTCTAGCATGGTAAAATTTTGACAGAGTTTAATTAAGAAAATTTTGACAGCATAGGTCTAAAAATGGATTGAATAGTACAATTTTTATTTGATCAAATCCTATAAAAGTTATTCAACAAGGTGTGTTGATTAAAGTAGATCTAATGGCATTAGCGTGTGATGACCCAGTTTCTTGTACCCAAACCAAAGTCAATTAAATTGATTAAATAACATAAACAATTTAATTATGAAACCCTGACTTGGTTTTACTTTTGCTAAAGGAAAATAGTGAGAGTCAATATCACAGAATTAGTTGAGCGACTGCCAAAGCAGAATGACAATCCCGACAGATGCGAACCCTAGTATCTTTCAGGCTTGGATGAACACCCTCGACCCTTGTTTCACGATTTAATTGCACCCGTGCCTTGGGAGTAACGGAAGTCAAAAAGAGAAGAAAAATAGGGGACGTTACTAGGGATCCTCGCTGCTAATCCAATGAGAGGGCTCGATTTTTAAATGCACATGAAGTTACACGGCCATTTCATATGCGGTTTCGTTTTACATTTACATCGGTAGGTAATGCTGTTACTACTGGCCTCGAGAGACAGTGCAACGAATGCCTGACTCACAGTGTTGATTATAGGATTGCTTGAGTTCGAATTAAATTGCAATCTGGACCAATGGAGAATTAATGCATCTGTTTTTTTTTACTCAAATTTTAAACTGGTTTTATCAGTTCCTTTTTTTTAGAGCAATTCAAGATGTTTAATTTTAAATTTGTATCTAAACTTTTACTCGTTACTCAAATTATTTTACAATGATGTATAGAGAAGAAAAAATTATGTGCTATTCGGGATTTCGGATTGGGAATAGTCCATTCCCTTTTCCAATTCCATCAATTTTTTTAAACTAGACGCAGCCGTAAAATTAATTAAACAATTATTTGGGTTGCGTATATTCATAAATAATTTCAATTAGAATTAAACTTTCACTCTCTTTACAGTTATATTATATTTGTCTCACAAATACAATACAAAAATACATAAAGATTTTTTTTTAAATTTAAGGTTTTAAAGCTTTTTTAGATTTGAATGTATTACATTTAGATTTATATAGTCTTTAGGGATTGAGTTTTAAATAAGTAAGTGTTAAAGATGCGAATGAATTTTTTTTTTTACTGTAATAACCATGTTTTATTATTTGCAACTATTGTTGCATTATTATTTCTTATTTTCAGAAATGCCCCTTTTGGATTTTAAAGTTTTAAATGTGATTCAATAAACTTTGGTTGTTAAAAATGAAATTCCTAATGATAAAGTAATTGCCACTTTAGGTACTAAAGTTTGCCTGCAATTTGAAAATCTTCCATTAAAAAATTTCATGTGAATCAAATACAATTTTTAAAACAAAATAAAGTATATTCAAACATTTTTGTTTATTAAAATCAAACAGACATTTTTCTCATTGTGCAATTATCATAATATAAACAAATATTTATATAAAAAATTGAATTTCTATGGACACTAAGAATGCCAATAAAAGATAAAGAAAAAATTTAACCATCTTTTTTTGGTGGGTTGTTTTGAAACATGCTGTTTGAAACTTTATTACGACATTGTTCAGTTGGGAGCGAACTTTCAGAACATTATATCATTCTTTTCGAAACAGTTGCATGCGAAGTTTGATTTTTCATACGTGTGTAGCAGATGCGAAGTGCCCGATTTGTACAGTGAGTGGGAGAAGTTCTTCACACACGCTTAAAGCGTGCGTGAAGTAAATCGGTCAGATCTTCACACACGGCTCAGAAAACATTAGCATGGATCACGATAGATGTGTCTTCTTTTGAATGTGCAATCACGATTGCTATATTAGAATTTATATATTCGCTTGTCAAATATTTTTTTCTTTTAAAATGGTACCACGTACTTACAAAGAATAAATTTTAAAATAGAAAGTTTAAATGTGTTCGAAAATTAAAATAAAGTCGGCGTCAAAAGAACGCTTCAAAATCGGTTCTTAAATTAAATCAGTAGGGATTTTTTACTGATTAGCTGTGTATTATAATTGATTTGATTCAGGAAACGATTTCAAGCAAATTTATAGGATAATTAGTATCGCATTTCGCGCTATTGTTTCATTCGAATGTTCGAAATTTCCATTTCGCGATTATAGTGAATTTTCGAATGTTTAAATTCCTGAAAATAGTAAATTGGCAAAATTTCAAATTCCCAAAAAAAACCATTGAACATTTAATGGTACACACTTTAGAAAAATAAATATTCATAAAAAAAAAATAAAACAACAGAATATGTTTATTCCTGAAATTCCCAAAATTTTAAAAGTAGAATTATCAAATTACCAAAAATAGTCAACTTTGAAATTTCCAAAATCCCGAATAAAGCAACTTGTAGTGATTAGAAATTCTCGATAACTGTAAGTTGCAGAAATGTTAAATTTCCAAAAATAGGAAAATTCCGAATTTTCAAAATCCGGGAAATTGTTGATCGTGGAATTTTAAAATTCCCGCAGAAAAAATATAAGTAGCTTTTTTTCTATTGGAACAATTATTCATTTTTTGTCGAGTATTTTTTCTCAAGTGCACTATTAACGTAGTTGTCGCGCCAAAAGTCAGATATCTGAAAGAATAGTTTTTCTATTATTGTAAGGATCAAAATATTATAACTGGTCTCATTTCAAATAAAAAACATTATTTTTTATGAAAAATGTTTAAAGTGCAAAAGAAACTATTAATTTTGACCATGTTTTTTGCAATTGAATTTTTTCTGACCGTCACTTTTTACCAAATTTTGAAAAATGATTGCATTTTAATACATGAAGGCTTATTTTTTCCGGGAAAACATTCTGTACAACTCTACTGTTTCCAATTTTAAAAGTAAATTTTTCTAATAATTATATTTTAAGAGTATTTGCTTTTTTTTAAATTGGAAACAGTGCAGTTGTAGAGAATCTTCTCAAGGAGAAAATAAGCCATAATTTAGTAAAATGTAATCTTTTTTGAAAAATTGGTAAGAAGCGACGGTCAGAGAAAATTCATTTGCAAAAAACATGGTTGAAACTAATGCTTCTTTTAGTGAATTTTAAAATTTGGTATAAAAAATAATGTTTATCATTTGAAATGACTTGAAATTGTTTAAAATTCCGGGAATATGGAATTTCAGGAATTTATAAAAAGATCAGCTGTGGCTGAATAATAAATATAATTGCTGTTTTCTGATTTTATATAAGGCTTGTCCAAAGAACTGTTCGATTTACTTATCGCGCAAGCTTCACGCGTGTGTGAAGAATTTGGAATTAATTACTTCGCATCTGTTATGCAGGCACGAGAAATTGAACTTCACACGCAATAACAAAAATACTATTATTTTTTAAATAACCAAACCAAATCTCATGGATGTTTTATATTTTTAATTAAAGAAAAATTAAAGTTTATTTTTCAGGCGCAAATATTGTATCTTCACAAATACTATCACTAGTTTAATTTGTCGAATTTGTTTAAACTTTTCTATTCAATATTTATTCGCTGTAAGTGCGTGGTATTATTTAACAAGCTGACAATATTTAAAAAGTGAATATCTAAATTCAAATCTAAAATTTGTAATTGTACGCTGAAAGCAGATCCATCTATCGTGATACATGTTAATGTACTCGAATTCCATCATCCATGGCTGAATATCAATTTTTTTCCGATCCGTGTGCGAAGATCTGACCGATTAACTTCACGCACGCCTTAAGCGTGTACAAAGAACTTCTCCCACTCACTGTGAGAATCAACCACTTCGAATCTGCTACGCAGGCACGAGAAATCGAACTTCACACGCAATAACAAAAATACTATTATTTTCTAAATAATCAAAATAATATCATGGACATTTTATATTTTTATTTCAACAAAAATTAAATTTGACTTTATTTTTGAGACACAAATATAATATCTTCGCAAATACTATCACTAGTTTAATTTTTTGAATTCATGTCAACTTTTATTTTCAATATTTATTCGTTGTAAGTGCGTGGTATTGTTTAACAAGCTGTCAATATTTAAAAAGCGAATATCTAAATTCAAATCTATCATTTGTAATTGCATCTATCGTGATCCATGTTAATGTGCACGAATTCCATCAGCCATAGCTGAATAAGAATTGTGTTTCCGATCCGTGTGCAAAGATCTCGTCGATTAACTTCACGCACGCTTCAAGCGTGTGCGAAGAACTTCTCCCACTCACTGTGAGAATCGACCACTTCGAATCTGCTACACAGACAAGAGAAATCGGACTTTTTGAATAACCAAAAAAAGATCTCATGAATATTTTATATTAGTAATTAAACAAAAATTAAATTTCACTTTATTTTTGAGACATAAATGTAATATCTTCACAAATACTATCACTAGTTTGATTTTTCGAATTCATTTAAACTTTTCTATCCAATATTTATTTAATTTCAGGAATAAACATATTCTGCAGTTTTATTTTTTATGGTTTTGTTTGGGAATTTAAAATTTTGGCAATTTACTATTTTCAGGAATTTAAAAATTCGAAACTTCACTATAATCGCGAATTGGAAAATTCGAGCATTTGAATGAACTAATAGAAGGAAATTCGAACCTAATTATTCTATAAATTTGCTTGAAATCGCTCCCTGAATCAAATCAATTATAAAACACAGCTAATCAGTTAAAAATCCCTACTGATTTAATTCAATAACCGATTTCAACCCATATCATGATTTTAGATTATTGAAATTTGAGATCTTTATAATGTCAAAAAATGCTTTATTTTTTAACATCATTCTTTTTTTAATGTTTGGTTTTTCATTTCAAACGATTTCATTATTTATTTATGCACTTTTAAAGGATTGCATAATTAATTTTTAAATTTGAAATGCTTATACAGTTTAAAAGTAATTAATTCCGAATAATTTTAAGTTCAAATTGTTAATTTGTGATTCTTTCTATTGGAGAATTTTTACTTATCGATTTACTTATTGCACACGCTTCAAGCGTGTGTGAAGAATTTGGAATTGGGTATTTCGCATCCGCTACGCAGTCACGAGAACTCGAACCACGCACGCAATTAACAAAAGCAGATAATAGTATTTGCTAAATAAACAGAAAAGATCTCATGGATATTTTTTATTTTTATTTGGACGAAAAGTAAGTTTTACCTCATTTTTCAGACACAAATATAACGTCTTAAGAATCACTATCACTAAAGTCGGCGTCAAAAGTACGCGACCCTCACTTTGAACGATCACCACTCGTTCAAAAAAAATCGATGAAAATTCTGGCCCGGTACACGTGAAAGCTTAAAATCTCCCACGTGAAACGATATGTATATTGTTGTTCTAAAAAAATTTTTACTCTAAAACTGATGCAAAACGGGTAAAAAAAACTGCAAAAATTTATAGAAGCTTTCAAAATTTTTAATTTTTGAACTCATTTAAACTTTCCATTTTAATAATTACTCGTTATAAGGACGTGGTGCCATTTAACAAGCAAAAAATATTTGACAAGCGACTATATAAATTCTAATATAACAATCGTGATTCATGCTAATGTGCACGAATTCCATCAGTCATGGCTGAATATGAATGCTGTTTTCCGATCCGTGTGCGAAGATCTGACCGATTAACTTCACGCACGCTTTAAGCGTGTGCGAAGAACTTCTCCCACTCACTGTGAGAATCAACCACTTCGAATCTGCTTTACAGGCAAGATAAATCCAACCTCGCACGCAACTTATTCGAAAAGAATCATAAAATATTCCGAAAGTTCGCTTCTAACTGAAAAATGTGGTAAAAAAGTTTCAAACAACATATTTCAAAACAACCCAGCAAAAAAACAAACTAAACTTTTTCCCTCATCTTTCATTGCCATTCCTAGTATCCAGGGAAATTTAAGACATGAATAGATAACCCCTTTTTGTCGCTATCATCAATTAAAGAGCAAAAAAGTCGAGAGGTTAAGGCGAAGGTACGTAAAAGTAGAGTAATCCCTGTGGGGTGGGGGGGGGAGTTCTCTTTCGAAGGCGATACGAGAGTCTAGTCTGTTAGCTACTGTAGCTGCACAGTTGCCTGCTAGACATACCCCTTGCTTCCAGCAGCAACCCAGCGCTCCAACGTTCCGACCCTTATGGGTAAGGGTGGGTCAGGCGAGTGGAGAGCAGCAGCAGCGTGCTGCCCGCACCAGGCGCCCCTTCGCATATTTCACCGAGGATTTACGAGCCTCGATACGACAGGGAAATTGCAAGAATGGCGGAGTAATCTATCTCTCCTTGCCTCCACGGGCTCTCTTCTTTTCCCAAGTCCCTCTCTCGGACTCCCACACACGCCGACCGAAGAAAACTCCTCTGTCTCCCTTCTAGATAAAAGGGATTTGTCCTCCAGGGTCGAGATGGCGCGAGCAGCCTAATTGTACTCGCCAAGATAACCAGTGATCTATTACACTTCCGGGTCATGGGAGATCTTTGATCGAGGACAAAGGAACATTTCCACAAAAACGAAATTGCCTTCAAATCTTATACTTCTTTTTTATTTACCGAGATCCGCCAAAGGACTTACACCGAGACATAAGTCAGAGCGCATAATCCTTTTTATTATACATGGTGTCTCTTAAGATGTATTAATTTGGTATCTAGGAAAAAAATGTGAAAAATTATTTTCAAGGCTGCAGAGTATGACTATGGATTTAAAATTTTAAAGTTTTAAAGATAAAGAAAAAAAAGAAACTAAACTAAAAAAGCAACTAAGCTTATAAAACTATACATTTCAATATTTGAGGGCCCGGATCAAAGAATCTTTTATAAGTTTCTGGCGCTCAGAGTGGAGACCCCTTGTCGCTTGAATTTACGCGCCAGAAAGTTATAACCAGTCCTGTGGTCCAGAGCCTCAATTACAAATAATTTTATACTTTTTTTAAATCATCTATTTTAAACACGTAACTTTTAAAATTTATTATTCGAAATCAAAACATTCAAAATTCTTTAATCTAGCACCATGTATATAAGTAAAAAAAACTCGAATGTTAAGCGCTATTTTAAATAATTTGATACATTTTAATTACAAACTGGATCCTAATTTAATACCTTAGTGATTAAGGTATTAAATTGGGATGTTTTGAATCTGAAAAGAATTCAAAATAAAATTAAAGAATTCAAATTGGTTAAAACTCAAAATTTTGAAATTTGAACCATAAAAAAAATTCGATAGAATCTAACTGCATCAGTTTGTGAAACTAACGAAGGATTTATGTATTTAAAAAAAAATGCAATATCACAATAATAAGTCGATTAAATATATAAAATATTTTTATTACAGTATTTTAATCTTATTTTCATATCTCTATCTATCAATATATAATTCTTTCTGGTATATTGGTAGCGGACATAACGGAATACTGATTTCTCGATAATTTAAGGAAAACAATTTTCAGAAGAGAAAAAGTTCTTAAAATTCAAATTATTTTGTTCAAAAATAAAAATAAAAAATTATTATCGAAATCTTATAGGGCTCTATATTATCTGTAAAAATAATTTGAGAAAAGTTCATGCTTTTCGAGAAAAATATTGTCTTATATCGTCCTTTGGCATAACCATGTGAGTCCCAAGAAAATATATTTTGTAAATTGTTTTTAAACTGTAATTAACATAAAATAAATGATTAAAACACCAAAAACACGTCCAGGAAAACTATAAGACCTAAAAGTAAATAATTCCAATTTTTTTAATTCTTTGAAACCTAAAATAAATATTTTATCATAAAAGCATTGGAAAACTGATAGAGCAAAAATAAATAGATGATTTTTCAAAACAAAAAAATTATTTTTAAAAAGTTTAAACGATTTCTTAAAAAATGTAAGATGTACAGAACTACCAGGGCCATTTGATTTAGCTAAAAAAATTTGTAGAATAAATTAACAAAACAATGGTAAAAAATCTGTTTTCATACTATATTTAACAAACTGGGAGGATAAAAAATGATCCAATATATGAATTTTATGTAATTTTTGCGCAAAATCGAACGAGGATATTAGTTTTTCAATATCTTAAAAATATTAAGAAATGT
>JAAAKG020000025.1:1451383-1501611 GCA_010014905.2 Druon quercuslanigerum
ATATATATATATATATATTACTTAATCATTTATTTGTATTCAGATAAATGTGTAATAGCTAATAAAAAGCTCTCTTTTCTTTATTATTTATCCTTATTTTTTTACATTACCAGGAGCCAAAATGTTTTGAAGCTATTTAAATTTCTTCATCAGAGTAATTTTGATAGGCCTTCTAAAATTTGAATTTTCAGTAAAATGGACTTTCGAAAAAATGAATCTTCGCTAATACTATTTTTCGAATAATTCGACATTCGTTGAAATAATTTTCTGTCAATTATTAATTCGTTAAAATGTTTTTCGGTAAATTAATCATTCGGAAAATTAATTTTCCTTAAAATAAATTTCGGTATCCTAATATTTGCTATTTTTATTTTCGATCACTTGAAGCATCAGAAAAATGACTTATTATTTTAAAGAACCTCTCTTTAAAATATCCGTAATTCTTTCATTGCATTCGCTTAATTTTTTATCATTTAATTAAGTAAACAATGTCGAAATGGTAGAATTTTGAGTATAAATTTTTAAATATTTAAATTAAATCAAATTCATTCTTAAATGATGAGCGGATGTGTGCTATTCAATATTGCATAATTACAGATTTTCAAAACATTTTTAATGCAAATTATTTTACAAAAATTAATTTCTCTGATGGAAAATCAACTTTATTTTCCAAAAAACAATTTTAGTTTTAATATTTTAGAAGTATTAAAAATGAACTTTAATGTTTATTTAGAGTATTATTTTTCTGTTTAAATATAATTTTAAAAAAATTTTAATATAATTTCTGTTGTAAATTCAACAATCTTGTTGAAAATTCATCCTTTTTGGTTAAAAATGCTTTTTTTTTTGTTTTTAGAATAATATTTTGAATTAAAAATTATTATTGCTGGGCTTTAAACTCAACTGTTTTGTCAAAAATTCGTCATTTTAACTTGAAAATTCAACAATTTGGTCAAAATATTTTTCTTTCTTGATTGTAAAATCTTTCTTGCTTGAAAAATGTAACTGTTTTGTTGAAAATTTGCCTTTTTATCTAAAATTGTAACTGGTTAAAAGATAGTTTTTTGTTTGTTAAGTATTCAAAAATTTGGTTAAAAATTCGACTTTTTGGTTATATTTACTTAGTTATTGTTTGAAAAAAATATTTTTTGGTTGAAATGTTAACTATTGCATCTTTTGTTGAGAATTTATATGCTTCGCTTGAAAATTCAACTTTTTTATAAAAAAAATCGTCTTCTCGGGGCTTGGAAATTTAACGATTTGGTTGAAGAATCATTTATTTAGTAGAAAATTAATTTTTTTAACTCAAAATATACCTATGTTTAGTTTTTGGTTAAATATTGATTTTTTTTAGTCGAAAATTCATATGTTCAGCAGAAAAATAGTCTTTTTTTTATAATTTAACTATTTGATTAAACATTACATTTTTAATTAAAAATTAACTTTTTCGGTGAAAACAGATATTTTCGGATTAACAATTTATCTTTTTCATTTGAAAATTTAACAATTTGATTGAAAATTCTCGTCTATTTGTTGAAATTTATCTTATTTAGTTAAAAATTCAATTTTTTTAAATTTCTCTTTTTTAATAAAGAATTGATGTATTCTGTAGAATAGTTTTTTCGGTCTGAGAATTAAATAATTTTGTTAAAAAATTTTACTTTTTGTTCGAGATTTAACTATTTGGTTGAAAATGGCCTTTTTAATTAAAAATTAACTTTTTATTTCAAAACTCATATTTTTTCATTTAAAGTATTTTTTTTTAGTTGAAAGTTGATGATTTCAGTTAAAAAATGGATCTTATTGACCGAAAATGTAACTTTAAAAATTGAAAATATATATTTTACAGTTTTTGGTCGGAAAATTTATTTTTTTTAGTTAAAAATTCAATTATTTTTTAAAGCATTTTTTCTTTTTTTATTGCAGTCCACTGGTTTTATTTCAAATTAAAAACTTTTGGGTGAAAATATTAATTTTGATATATTTCATTTAAGAATTCATCTTTTTTTGTTGAAATTTAAACTATTTGGTTGAAAAATAAATCTTTTTGTTACAAAATAATTTTTTAGTTCATGATTTATAAATCTAGTTGAAAATCTATCTCTTTAGTTGAAAATTCAGATATTCTTCAAAAATTTTTATCTTTTTGACTCAAAAATTTAACAGTTTTGTTCGTCATCCTTTTTGTTTAGAATTCAACAATTTTGTTGAAAATGAAATTTTTGATTGAAAATTCAGATATTCTTAAAATTTTTTATCTTTTTGACTTAAAAATTTAACAGTTTTGTTCATTATCCTTTTTGTTTAGAATTCAACAATTTTGTTGAAAATAAAATTTTTGATTGAAAATAAACTTTCTTGTTTTAAACTCATTTAGCTTTTTGATTTGAACTTCTTTTTTATTTTACATTTCTATATTGTTGGACAACTGATGTTTTTTGTTTAAAATTGAACTCTGTGTTTGAAAATTCATGTATTTTATTGAAAACAATTTTTGTTGTTGAAAATTAATCTTTTTGTTTCAAAAATCAACATTTGATTATTAATTCTACCATTTTTTTGGTATTTTACCTTTTTTATTAGATTGAACTATTTTTTATTTTAAATTAAATTTGGTTTATTATTGAAATATCAGCTTTTACATTTTTTGTTAATTCATATTTTTTGGTTGAAAATTGAACTAATTGATTGAAATCTAAACTACTTTGTTAATTTTGTTTTAAGATTCATAATTTTAGTTAAAAACTTATTCCCAGTGTGAAATATAATTATTTTTTACTAATCTTGCTTGTTTGTCGGTTCATAATTTCAGTTAAAAATTCATCTTTTTTATTGGAATTTGTTTAAATAATTTTTCGTCGAAAATTCGATTTTTCCCCTAAAAATTATTACTATTAGTCTAGTGGAATATTTATTAACATTGTTTCAATTATTTTCAATTGTTTAAACAAACTTAGTTTGCTGTTTTTATGCTTTTGAATTTTAAAAATAAAAGTTATTACTATTGGTCTATTGGAATATTTAACGACATTGGTTAATTAATTTTTAATTATTTAAACAAATCCCATTTTTTTTAATTCGTTAAACTGGCAGTTTATTTCCATTAAGTGACATAAATTTATTTTTAAATATTTTTTAATTGATAAAAAAAAATATTATTCATTAATAACTAATAATACTATTCAACTAATCATTGGTTAACATAATGAAAAATTAATTAACCAATATTGATAAATATTCCACTAGACCCACAGCAATAATTTTTATTTAAAAAAATACGAAATGAAATTATTTAAACAAACTCTATTGATTTAAATAATTGAAAATTAATGAAGTAATGTGAATAAATACTTCACTAGACCAACAGTAATAATTTGTAAAAAAAAACGAATTTTGAAAAAAAATTATCCAAACAAATTTGATTTGTTTAAATAATTAAAAATTCATTAACTAATGATAAAAAATATTCCACTAGACCGTTATTAATAATTAAAAGTAAAAAAAAGACTAGAATACAGTTCTCAAACTGTCGATTTCATGAATAATTGACAATTTTGGTTTTAAGGGTAGTTGTCAGGTACTCGTGGGGTTGGTTTAGGGGTGAAAAAAAATTTGTGATACATGAAATTCTTTATTAGATAATTCTGCACAGTCCCCTATACTCTCTTGTCAAATTTTTTAAAACCCTATAGAATTATTCCAGAAACTCAAAAAAGGGATTTTTCCCCATGCATTTTACATGGGAAACTTCAAGTCAAAACGGGCACCTGTTAAAATAAAAAAACTAAAATAAAAACTGAAAATTAGGGAAATATTCTACATAAAATATGACAGTTTTTAAGGCTATGATGAAAATTCGACGTTTTCTACTGCGCATGTACCAGAATGCGCGGGAATATTTAAAATTACCTAATATAAACTTGCAATATTGCGATAATATTACATTTTTCAAGAAGTAATTTATTTCTATAATTAAATTTAATTTCTTTAATTTTTTTCTTATTTCAACTATATATCTTATTTAATGATTTTATATAGGCCAGCGCCTTTCGGCAAATGCGCAGTTGAAAACTAAAAAGGAAACCCTCAAAAGTCTTCCTTTAGAACCTAAGTTCTAAAGGATGCCAAATTTTACTTGAGTCACAAAATGACTGTACCCCACAGTTTTTTCTCTGTTTCTCCTAATAATCAAAACATTATTTAAATAATATCCTTAGACCGTAAAATTACCTAACTACAAACGCACTTACATGAAGTTATTCACAGTACTCGAACAGAAGGGAACTAATTAACACTTTTTTATCAACTGCTAAAGACTTATTTTCAGTCATCGAAAAAGGTAGCAACAATGTTTGCGAAGGAAGTGACAAAAAGTGAGGCACATTATCACCTTTGCTTGGCATCATGTTTGAATTATACGTCTTTTATGACTAGAAGAAAACTGCACAATTTGTCTAATTGTTTTAACAAACATTTATGTTTACCAAGTAATTGTGCAGCTTATATTCGTGCTAAAGAAAAAAATATGTATGTGTGTTTGTATGTGTGTGTGTGTGTAGTTCTGTAGCAACACGGCCCAAGCGCAGGTGTTTTAGTATGCCTTCCATGTTAATCAGAAGCAACCTTACCCTGTCGCTATATCGCATATACACATATGCAAATACATTTGCACACACCCAACGGTACCAAGCGGAGCGTTTCATGCACGGTATTATAAAATTTATTCGAAGATAAACGTTTCTTACATGTGTTGTTTTTATTTTCATTTACATATCCACCTACCAGAGTAATTATAACGAAAGGAGGTGTTTCCGCGACTTATCGCTCCAGTCTAAATGGATTATAAGAGCTATTCTCGTAATTAAAGGTTACACTGATTTTCATCAAATGCGTAATTCGTTTTTCGCACCACTTTTCATTCTTGGTGTATATGCTTTATCAAAACAGTAGTTTGTACACTACCTATTTGGACTGCAATTAATTTTCTTAGTTTAGATATTATTTCTTAGGCTCCTTCATCGTGAAAACGCACCTGCACATTTATCGCAGATTATTCAGGAATTTCTGGTGAAATACGGCCTTTTACTTTGTTAACTATTTGAATATTAAAAAAAAGTTTATTAAAATGTTTGTTAATTTACTTTTAATTTGTATACTATCTATTTGGACTGCGATTAATTTTCTTAGTTTAGATATTATTTCTTAGCCCCTTTTACCATGAAAATGCACCTGCACATGTATCGCAGCTTATTCAGCAATTTCTGGTGAAATAAGGCTTTTTACAACTTGGGCAGCCTTCAATGCTCTGATCTGGCTCTATGTGATTACTGGCTTTTTTCCAAATTGAAGTATCATCCATAAGGAAAATGATTTGAAGATTTTAGGAAGTTATTTGAAATTAGAAAATATATATTTTTTTAAATTAAAGTTTAAAAGGAAATAGAATAGAATTTTTCCTAGAATCTGAAAAAAAGGAAATTATCTTAAAATCTTCAAAATCCTTAAAAGTTTAAAAAAGTTTTTTCAATATCTTAAGAAATCTACATTTTGTTCCATATTGGTTGAACTGGTAATTTTTTGGTTACCGGTACCGTCAATATTTTTATCGATACCTAAATTCTATAAAAGTTTTCTACAAAAAAGTTAAAATTTTTAATTAAATAATTACATTTTCAACCAAGAAAATTAATTTGCCGTTACAAAAATCAAATTATCAAAAAATCTCACATTCCTAATCAAATATTTATATTTTCAACCAAGAAGATTAATTTTTGACCAAAAAAGACGAATTTTCGACAAATTACATTAATTTTTAAACAAAGATCCATTTTTAACCAAAAACTGGAATAGTTCAGTTTTAATTTTTAAAAAAATTATAAAGGAGAAACGAATCTTCTACACAAAACAGCTGAATTTCTAATCCGAACAAATGAAGCGAAAAAAATTAATTTTAAATGAAATTGTTTAATTTTAACTTAAGAAAATATTTTTCATCTCAAGAAAGAAATTTTCAACAAAATACATCAATTTTTAACAAAATATTTTAATTTTTAAGCGAAGATAAATTTGTAACCAAAAATAGAGTAGATAAATTTTAACAAAAAGAATGAATTGTCAATAAAAAAAAATCTTCCACTAAAGAGTTGAAGTTTCAATCGAACTGTCGACAGGTCAAGCTGAAAATACGAAATTTCTATATAGAACAGTTGAATTTTTAATCCGAAGATACGTAGTTAAATTTTTTAAATTAAATTGTTTAATTTTAATTTTACAAAAATATTTTTTATCCTAAAAAAGAACTTTTCCATAAAATACATCAATTTTTAAATAAAGAGTAAAGAGTTGATTTTTTAAACTATAAATCACAAATGCAACAGTTAAATTGTAAATTAAGGACATTAATTTAAATTTTCTCAAAATTCATTTTTTGCAAAACAGTTTTATTTTTCACTACATACTTCATTTTTCTACCAAATTGTTGAATGTTTAAGATAAAAAAAATATTTCTGTACAAAACAGTTAAATCATCATCCCGAAAATCATCATTCTACAAAAAAGTTGAATTTTCAACAAAATGCATACATTTTTACTATTTAGTTGAATTTCCCATTGACAAAATGTATTTTTGACCAAAAATAGAATAGTTTTCAAGAATTTTTAAGACTAAAAGACGAAATTTCTAAACAAAACAGTTAAATGTTGAACCTACAAATTGCAACAAGTTAATTTTTAACTAAACAGTAGAATTTACAACTAAAATAATGAATCTTTAACCAGCAAAATTAATTTTTAATAAAGTTATTCAACTGTTAGCCAATAAGTTCAATTTTCAAACTAAATTTTGAAAATTATACTTTTAACTTGAATAAAGGAAGTTTAATTACAATTATTATTAAATTCTAATCTACTTTAAACATAAATTTAGAAATCACACCGTTATTATTGTTATAAACAATGATAGTTTAAATTTTGACTATTACCACCCAAATAGAATTATGGAGAATCCTTCAAAGAATAGACAATTTTATAGTCGATTTTATACATCATTTTAAAAATTGGCGACTTTTGAGATTGTATTTTTTATTTTGTAAAAAATTAATGTTCATCATTAAAATTTAATCTTCTTGGTCTATTCAATTTTTTGTTCAAAAGTTATCCTTTTTCGATAAAAAGTTATATATTTGATTTAAAATTAATAAAGTTTGTGAGAAGTTGATTTTTGTGTAGAAAATTAATTTTTGTTTTTGAAAATTCATCTTTTTAGTTAAAAATTAGTTTTTTTAGGTAGAAAATTATTCTTTTTGGCTGAAAATTCATCTTTTTGGTTAAAAATTACCAGTTTTTGGTGGTAAAGAATAATGATTATAATCATTCCTTGAAAATGTCTTTTTGGGGGTATAAACTTTATCTTTCTGGTTGAAAATTCATACATTTTGTTAAATATTTGTCTTTTTTGTTAAAAAATTTATCTTTTGATTAGAAGTTCAACCAATTTGTTTAAAATTCATTTTTGATAGATAATTTTTGTAGTAAAGAAATTTACCATTTTACCTTTCGTTTAAAACATAAAATGTTACCTTATTTTTAGTTGAAAATTCGACTTTCTTGGTAGAAAATTAATCTTTTTGGTTAAAGATTCATTTTAGTAGAAAATTAATTTTCTTAAGTTAAAATATAACCATTCCATTTTTGAATGAAATTTTATCTTTTTTATATAAAAATTCATGTATATTGTTGAAAAAACGTATTTTTTTGTAAAAAAATATTTTTTATTAGTTAACCACTGACCTATTTGGTTAAACGTAATGATTTTATTGAAGATTCAGAATTTTAATTGAAAGCTCAATTTTTTGGTTGAAAACTTATCTAATGTGTTTCATAATTTTGTTTCGATTGAAAATATTAATTTTTTATACTATAAATTTAAGTATTCAATTTTTTGTTTGAAAGTTACCTTTTGTAGTTGTAAATTCAAGTATCTTTTGGTATAATAAGTTTTGTTCTTGACATGTTTTCTTTATTCTAAACACCACTAAACTAAAAAAAATCGGTGTATTGTCATATAAAACGGAGTGTAACTTTCCTGTCCCCTTCATAGTCGTATATTAGTCGTACATATTTCAATGGACGCACTGAACGTGAGCGTGTATCGAACTTTCGCGCCCTTTCTGAGGACTTCTGGTTCCGGTCTAATCGCGATGCGCAGTGACCTTTTTTTAATTTGTCTCTCCGAGGTGGAACCTTTTGATCTGGTCTCTCCGAGATGCAACCTTTTTATTTGTTCTTTCCCAGATGTAACCTTTTCATCTGATCTCTCCCAGATGTAACCTTTTCATCTGGTCTCACCCAGATGGAACCTTTGCATCTGGTGTTTCCGAGATACAAACTCTTCTTCTTTTCTCTCCGAGATGGAACCTTTTGATCTAGTCTGTCTGAGATTACACATTTTTATGTGGTCTCTCCGAGATGGAACCTTTTCATCTGGTCTCTCCCAGATGTAACCTTTTCATCTGGCTTCTCCGAGATGGAACCTTTCGATCTGGTATCTCCGAGTTGGAACCTTTTCATATGGTCTCTCCGAGATGCAAACTCTTGATCTTTTCTCTCCGAGATGGAACCTTTTCATCTGTTCTCTCCCAAGTTGAACCTTTTTATCTGGTCTCTCCGAGTTGGAACCTTTCCATCTGGTCTCTCCTAGATAGAATATTTTCATCTTGTCTCTCCAAGATGCAAACTCTTTATCTTTTCTCTCCGAGATGGAATCTTTTGATCTGGTCTCTCCGAGATGGAACCTGTTTATGTGTTCTCTCTGAGATGCAACCTTTTCATCTGTTTTTTCCCAGATAGAACTTTTGCATCTGGTCTCTCCGAGATACAAACTCTTGATCTTTTTGCTCCGAGATGGAACCTTCTCATCTGTTCTTTCCCAGATTGAACCTTTTCATCTGGTTTCTACAAGATGGAACCTTTTAATCTGGTCTCTCCAAGATGTAAACTCTTCATCTTTTCTCTCCGAGATAAAACCTTTTCACCTGGTCTCTACCAGATAAAACCTTTTGATCTGGTCTCTACCAGATGGAACCTGGTCTCTCCGAGGTGCAAACTCTCTATCTTTTCTCTTCGAGATGTAATCTCTTGATCTGGTCTCTCCGAGCTGGAACCATTCCATGTGTTCTCTCCAAGATGCAACCTTTTCATCTAGTTTTTCCCAGATGGAACCTTTTCATCTGGTCTTTTCTAGATGGAACCTTTTCATCTGGTCTCTCCCAGATGGAACCTTTTCATCTGGTCTCTCCCAGATGCAAACTCTTCATCTTTTCATGCCGAGATGAAACCTTTTCACCTGGTCTCTACCAGATAAAACCTTTTAATCTAGTCTCTCCCAGATTGAGCCTTTCATCTGGTCTCTCCAAGATGCAAACTCTTCATCTTTTCTCTCCGAGATGGAACCTTTCCATCTGGTCTCTTCGAATTGGAACCTTTTCATCTGTTCTGTCCCAGATGAAACCTTTTCATCTGGTATCTCCCAGATGGAACCTTGTCATTTGCACACTTCAAGATACTTTCCAGACAGACCTTGTTGGTTTACAAACTTAGATCCCAATAAGGATTTGAGCTGTTCCATCGAGTGTTCTGGAATAGAAAGTTCACCAGTTTGGGTGATACTTTTAACAAGAAAACTATCTAAAACCACTCCTTAGGTTCAGAAAGACTATGGTCTAGGTCTCTAACTATTTAAGCAAGATGCTCAAGATATAGGTGCTGTTTGAAGGTACATCCAATTAATCTTCTGAATCCTAGTCCGGACACATTCGCTGGGTTTCCATATACCCTCTAGTATTCCCAAACAGATAAGCGCGCTCTATCGGTTCAGAAATCCAATGAGTACAACTAAACTGTTAGAAATGTTCGGAAAATTCCGATACATCTAAACTAATAGAGTCACAGAAATTTACGAAATTAGGTCGCTGGAAACGAAATTCAGTAACTTGTATTAGTAAATTTACTAAATTTTTATTTAACTTTAGAAGCGGTTTCTGAAAATTACAAAGAGTTTCATAAAACTCGTAAATGGTAACAGAAATATAAGTTATCGTAACGCGCAGTTCAGAATGAGTGTTACTGATAGTGTATAGTTCAAGTTTAAAAGTGAATAAGAATATATATTTCTTTATTTGCTAATTACTAAAATATATTTAATTTAATTTTGATTTAAGAAAATTCAAAATCATATTAAATTTTTAATTAACAGGTAGTCGAGAAATGTGTGACAGCTATTAGCTATTAGAAAATAGCAAAAATTCACATTTTTATCATTTTTTTCAACTTTAAATTCATTACGGGAACATAAGAATTTTAATTATGGGATGCGAATTCAGTTGCCGTATACAACTTTCCTTATCAGACTGGGCCTTAAAAATATTTGTTTCTAAAAAAATAATTAGAATTGTGCGATTTTTCATGATATTTATGTATAAAGTGAATGCTTCCAATTATAAATTGCAAATTTTTATATTATTGGTCAGGGAAAAGTCCAGGATTAAAAGAACAAAACTCGTGTAAAATTCAGAGAATTTCTATAACTTTAAACTCTCAAGTAGAATAAATTTGATATTTTTTTATTTCGTTTCTAAAATATTTTAGGTTCCAAGTGTTACAAGCTTAAGATTCTGGTCTTTGAATATTAATGTGGTCCGCGAAAATGAAAAATTGGCCAGTGGAAAATTAGAGAAAACTAAAAATGAAGTTTTGTGGTAAGCTTGGTCTAATATTCTTGTTAGTAATTTATTTGCCTTGTATTTTTTTGTGCAGTTGCTTCCTCCACAAGATTACCTTTTTTAGTTTCAAAGTTTATTATTTATTTAAAAATCTAACAATTTTAATGAAAAAACATCCTTTTCGGTTGAAAATTCAATTTTTGTGTTGATAATAAAACTAGTATTGTAGAGAAATGAATAATTTTTAAAAATTCATATCTTAAAAAAAAAAAAAATCAAACTAAAATCTTTTCTGGTTAAAAAGTCAAATATTTTTCACCTTTCTTCGATAAAAAATGCAACGGTATGGTTTACATTTAAAACTTTGGTTAAAAGTACTTTTTTTGTAAAAAATTCAAATTTTTTGTTAAAACTTAAATTTATGCGTTGCAAACTCAATGTTCGTGTTAAAAATCCAACTAGTTTCGTAGAAAATTGACTAATTTAAAAAATCATACTTTTATGCTAAAAGGTCAAACTAAAATGTTTTTCGGTTGAAAATTCAAATATTTTACAAAAATTTGTATTTTAATTTTAAACAATTATCTATTTAATTAGAAATTGCATCTTTCTTTGAGAAAAATGCAACGGCTTGGTGTAAAATTCAACAATTTGTTGCTAAAATTTTAACTGTTTTGTTGAAAATTCATATTTTTGGGTGAAAAATGCGCAACTGTTCTAATAGTAAATTTCTTTCTGATTTAAAACTCATATTTTTATACTGAAAAGTCAAACCGAAATACTTTTTGGATGAAAATAAAACTATTTTTTAATCATTTGTCTTTTTGATTTAAGAATTCATCTATTTTAGTTTTATTTTATTTATTTTTTCATCTATTTTTATCTATTGTATTGGATAAAAATGCAACTATCTGTATACAAATTCAACTGTTTTTTCAAAAAGTTTTCTTTTTTCATTAAAATTTAAACTATTTTGTTGAAAAAACTTATTTTTTAATTGAAAATTCAAGTTCAATCTTCGTAGAAAAATGTGATTCTTGTTTAAAACTTATATTTTGATGTTGAAAAATAAAAAATAAAATTTTTTAAATGAAAATTCACCTTTATTTTAATTGGTATTTTTTATTTGAAAAATAATCCAATTTTATTAGAAATTTTATCTTTCTGGGATAAAAATACTGCTGCATTCTTCTCTCTTTTTGAGGATCCAACTTTTTTTTTAATTTTGGTTGAACCACTTTGTTAAGAAATAATCTTTTTTGTGCAACATTTATATTTTTGTTTAAAAATTTATTTGTTTGGTTGAAGATATAACTACTTTGCTACACATTAATTTTTTAGCTGAAAATTTATATTTTTTTGTTGAAAATTCAATTTTTATATTGAAAATTTAACTAGCTTCGTCAAAATTTAACTAATTTTAAACAAATCTTATTTTGTTGCTAAAAAGTTAAACGAAAATCTTTATCGCCTGAAAATTCTGGTAGTTTATAAAAATTTTTATGTTTTAATTAAAAATGTATCTATTTTACTAACAAACGCATATTTTTTTTAAAAATGCAACGGTATGGTTTAAAAGTCAAGTGTTTTGTTAAAAATTCTTGTTTGTTGTTAAAAATAGAAAAATTTCGTTAAGAATTCATATTTTTTGGTGGAAATTGCAACAATTCTAATAGAAAATCTCTTTATGATTCAAAACTCATATTTTTATTCTGGAAAGTCAAACGGAAATCTTTTAAAGATGAAAATTTAACTATTTTTTGGATCCTTTTTTTTTAATTCAACTGTTTCGTTTAAACATGGTCTTTTTGGGTTGAAAATTCGAATCTAATTTTCTTAAAAAATTTACTTCTTGTTCAAAACTTATATTTTGATATTGAAAAGTAAAAATAAAATTTTTTTGGATGAAAATACAATTTTTTTAATTACTATTCTTATTTAAAAATTAATCTGTTTTAGTAGAAATTTAATCTTTCTAAGATAAAAATGCTGCTGTTCGCTTGAAAGTAAATCTTCTCTCTTTTTGAAGTTTCAACTTTTTTTTTTATTTTGGTTGAACCACTTTTTTTTAAATAATTTTTTCTGTCCAACATTTATATTTTTATTTTAAATTAATTTCTTTGGTTGAAGGTTTAACTACTTTGCGACGAATTAATTTTTTTGCTGAAAATTTATATTTTCTTGTTGAAAACTTAACTAGCTTCGTAGAAATTTGACTAATTTTAAACAAATCTTATTTTATTGCTAACAAGTCAAACGAAAATCTTTATTGGTTGAAAATTCTACTAGTTTGTAAAAAATTTTCTTTTTATTTATAAAATTCATCTGTTTTATCATTAAATCGCATCTTTTTTGATAAAAATGCAACGGTATGGCTTAAAATTCAAGTATTTTGTTAAAAATTCTTCTTTTGTTGTTAAAAATGTAACTCTTTTGCTGAATTCTATTCTCATAGAAAATTTTTTTCCGATTCAAAACTCATATTTTTATTCTGGAAAGTCAAACTGAAATCTTTTTAGGATGAAAATTTAACTATTTTCTTGTATAAATTTGTATTTTTGATTCAAAAACGCATCTATCTTAGTAGAAATGGCATCTTTTTAGAATACAAATATAACTGCTTGCATAAAAATCTAACAATTTGTTAAAAATAGTTATCCTTTTTTTATTAAAAATTCAACTGTTTCGTTTAAACATGGTCTTTTTGAGTTCAAAATTCAATTATAATTATCTTAAAAAGTTTACTTCTTGTTCAAAACTTGTATTTTGATGTTGAAAAGTCAAAATAAAATATTTTTCCAATGGAAATTCAATTTTTGTTTACTTTGTATTTTTTAGTAGAAATTTCATCTTTCTTGGATCAAAATGCTATTGGTTGCTTCTCTCTTTTTGAGGATAAATTTTTTGTTGTTGAAAATTTTGGTTGTACCATTTTTTTAAGAAATAATTTTTTGTGCAACATTCATATTTCAGTTTTGAATTCCTTTCTTCGTTTGAAGTTTTAACTTTTTTGCTACAAATTCATTTTTTTGCTGAAAAAATTTTTTTTTACAAGAAAATTACACGCGAATTTTATCTATAAAAAATAAAATAACATTTTGTATACATTTTTTGAATAAATTTCTCCAAGCATGTAATGCATAGAGACAACATTGTTTAGTTCATTAATTTTAATATAAAATTGCAGTAAATATTTTTCTTAAACAAAGCAAAAAAAATAACAAGAAATATAAAACAAAATATAACCAAATGAATAACAAAAATTAATTCTTTTTTTTTGTTTGAAAGATTCTAATTTGGATTTGTTTTCTATTGATTAAAGCATTTAAGAAGATGTTTTAGAATAAAAAAGTAAAAACTTTTAAACTGAACAGCATACAAAAAATATGATAAAGATATTTGCTCAAATATATCATATTTCAAAATTATTTGAGTTCAAATTAGGAAATTTTGAAACTGCTGAAAACTTTTAAATATCGAAGCTTTGTAATATTGAAGGTATTTAAATTGAGAATCATTTCTTTAAAAATCGAATAATTTAACGTGTTGTAGCTTACTTTAAATTTTTTAATTTTACAACTTTGATTTGAAATTGATGTAAAATTTAAAGAGTTTTAAATTCAAAATTTTCGAATTGGTGAGTTTCCAACTTTTGCGATGTTAGACTTGAAAACCTTAAATGTGTGAAAGCCTCATTAAATAAAATTTTTCAATGCAAAAAAATAATTGACCAGATAATTCTGATTCAGTTTCAATACCTACTGTTCAATTGGAGGCCTTCCAAATTGAAGGTATTTTAGTGAGGCACAAATCTTCCAAATTATAGGGTTTAAAATTAGAAGCTTTTAAAATGGTCTTCCTGCAAACCGATCTTAATATCGAGCAATTATCATAATAAATTATCAAATGAAAAGTCTATTTCATAAAAAGTAATTGTTCCTGTTAAAATTATTTATTTAGAAACAATAATTTAGATTTTTGTCTTTATGTTGATTTTGCTTCCATTGCAGAAAAAAGCTTCAATTTTTTGTTCTCGAATCTCAATTACTGCGAATTTCAATGAACAATTTTAAGCCTCATTCAGAAATCAATTTATAAGTTTTAAAATGTTTATTTAACCAATTTTAGGTGGATTTTTGGGTTATAACTTTAATTTTAGGGTTTTCCTGAAACATTCGTTACAATCTTGTTGGATTTTATTAAAATGGAAATTAGTTAGGAACAAATTTAATTACAAAAATAACAAACATATTACAGGTACATCTGTACATCTTTGATGTTGAAAAGCAAAAAATTAAAATTTTTTAATGTAAAAAAAAATTTTTTAATTGGTATTTTTTATTTGAAAATTAATCTGTTCAAATTACCCCATCTGTTAAAAGAACCCAAAAATCGGCACTATAGAAGAGTTTTGCTATACTTTTCATGTATGATCTTTTATAACCGGAATAAAATAAAATAAAATGGCTAAAATACAAGCATCCATATAAAGAATCGGTACTATAGAAGAGTTTTAATGTAATTTTAATATATGATCTTTTATAAACGGAATAAAATAAAATAAATTAGCTAAAATACAAGCATCAATATAAAGAATCGGTACTATAGAAGAGTTTTACTGTAATTTTAATATATGATCTTTTATAAACGGAATAAAAAAAACCCCATCGCGAACCCCAAAATCGGCACTATAGAAGAGTTTTACTGTACTTTTAATATATGAACGTTTATAAACGAAATAAAATAAAATAAATTAGCTAAAATACAAGCATCCATATAAAGAATCGGCACTATAGAAGAGTTTTACTGTGTTTTTAATATATGATCGTTTATAAACGAAATAAAATAAAATAAAATGGCTAAAATACAAGCATTGATATAAAGAATCGGCACTATAGAAGATTTTTACTGTATTTTTAATATATGATCGTTTATAAATGGAATAAAATAAAATAAAATGGCTAAAATACAAGCATCCATATAAAGAATCGGCACTATAGAAGAGTTTTACTGTATTTTTAATATATGATCGTTTATAAACGGAATAAAATAAAATGGCTAAAATACAAGCATCCATATAAAGAATTGGCACTATAGAAGAGTTTTACTGTACTTTTAATATATGATTTTTTATAAACGGAATAAAATAAAATAAATTAGCTAAAATACAAGCATCGATATAAATTTAATTAACAAACAATTTCAACCTGGACATTTGTTTTTTAAACGAATTTAGATTGATTCTTCTAACCTAATATTTTAAAAAGATCATTACATAAATTATCAAAATTCTGATTTATTTATCCCAGGCTTCACAGTCTTTTCCCTATTCTTTCATATTGAAAATACTGCTTTTAAGTTTTCGTTTAAAAATTCATCTTCTCGGGTTGCAAATTCCACTTTTTTATGAAGAATTCATCATTTTCGCTTAAAAATTCAACTATTTAGCAGAAAAATACAGCTTTTTTTAAAGCAGTTTTTTTATTGAAAATCAATTTCTATTATAAGAATAACTAAAGTAGGTACTCCAATTCTTGATAAAAAATGTATTTGTTTTAGTCTACAAATTCAACTGTTTAGTTTAAAAAAATACAGAAATGGAAAAAATATAAAATAAAAACTAATCAAATAAAATTTCAACAACAAAAATTTGGATAAAATAAAATTTATTTAGTTTGTTGAAAATCGGTCTTTTTTGGTAGAAAATTAATCTTCTTGGTTAAAAATGTAACTATATTATTAAAATTTATGTTTTTGGTTGAACATTCTCTTCTCTGATAGAAAATTAATCTTCATGTTTAAAAAATTCAACTATTTGGTTCAAAAAAATCTGTTTTGTTTGAAAATGAACTTTTTTGTTGAAACTTAAACTGTTTTTTTTAATTTATCAGATTTTTAGGAAATTCAAGAATTTGTTAGAAAATTTAACTATTTCATGGAAATTTAATATATTTTGTAGAAAGTTCGACTTTTTGGTAGTAAATTAATTTTTTAGGTTAAAAGGGCAACTGTTGGTTTAAAAAATAATATTTTTCAGTTGAGGATTTGAGTATTTTCATAAAAATTGTTCGTTGTAAAATACTACTTTTTTATTATTAATTGAAATTTTTGAAAAATTTAAATTCTAGGGTTGAAAATTCCGCTGTTTTATGAAGAATTCATATTTTTGGTTAAAAAATTCAACTATTTAGCAGAAAAATGTAACCTTTTTTAAGTATTTTTTTTTATTGAAGAAGGCAAACTATTTAGTTTAAAAAATTACAGAAGCGGAAAAAATATAAACTAAAAACTAATCAAATAAAATTTCAACCACAAGAAATATTTGGAAATAATAAAATTTATGTAGTTTGTTGAAAATCGGTCTTTTTTGATAAAAAATTAATTTTTTTGGATAAAAATTCATCTATATTGTTAAAATTTATTCTCTTCTCTGGTAGAAAATTAATCTTTATGTTTGAAAAAATCAACTATTTGGTTAAAAATTTATGTATTTTATTTATAAATAATCTTTTTTGTAGAAAATTTATCTTGCGTTTTGAAAATTTAAATATTTCTTAAAAAATTGATCTGTTTTGTTGAAAGCTCATATCCTTTGGTTAAAAGCGCAATTGTTTAGTTAAAAATTAATATATTTTGGTTGTAAGAGTTAAACTGTTTTCTTTAAATTTCGCCAATTTTGGTTTAATTCGACAGTTTTTTTATTTAAGAAAAATATTATTTTTTCATGGTTAAAATATTAACTATTATAGTAAAATTATGTGCTAAAAGTCAGATTTCTGAAAAAAAGTTTTTATATGATTTTAAAAATGAAAATATTATAACTGAGGTCATCCCAAATAAAAAATTATTTTTCCTGAAAAATGTTGAAATTCACACAAATAAACATTAATTTTAACCAATTTACTTTTAATTAAATTACTTCTGACCATCGCTTCTTACCAATTTTTGAAAAAAGATTTCATGTCAATAAATGATGGCTTATTTTTTCCAGAAAAACATTCTCTGCAATTCTTCTGTTTCCAATTTTAGAAGTAAAGTTTTCTATGGCTTCTATGCTCTAAATCGTTGAAACAATTGTTTTAAGAAAAATTTTTTTAAATAAATAATTATATTTTAAGATTATTTAGTTATTTTAAAAATTGGAAACAGTAAAGTTGTAGGGAATGTTTTTCCAAAAAAAAAGCCGTCATTTTAATAAATGACGGCTTATGAATAAATATGAAAAATTATTGAATTTTAATAAATGCAATCATTTGTCAAAAATAGATAGGAGGCGAAGGCCAAAAAAATGTGAATTATAAAATTTTCATAAAAAATAATGTTTTTTATTTGAAATTATCAGTTAAAATATTTTGATTCTTAAAATTATAAAAAAACTATATTTTGCAGATATCTGACTTTCAGCACAACTAACTTAAAAAAGGGTGGCACATAGTCCAAAAATTGTAAATTAGAACTATCTTTTAGATTTTTAGAACCTAAACACCAATAGAAACCTCTGGAGACCCAAAAGGGTTCCTTTGGAAACCCTTGAATAGACCAACATAAATGCATATTCACAAACACACCGCTTGCAAAGTACGGTTGGTAAGTTAGGGATTTACATAATCTGTCGACTGATTACTCAAGACGATAAGTTTCTTGCATATGAATACGCCCTTATGTTTACGTATTTGCTGTATAACCAGCAAATGATATTTATCAAATCATTTCTGGAGAGTTGTCCTAAGTCGGCACATTAAGAGCTTTGGTCGAAAACAGAGGGTAAACAGGATTTAATGACTCTTTAATGTCTTTGGTCAGGTATTGTGTTCCTTTGTCCACAATTCTGTCATTCGGAGCTACTTCTCAAAATGGTCGTCCTAAGCCGGCACCTCTTGGTGATGAAACGGAATATAATTTTTTGGCTTAAATGCAAGAAAAAAGGCAGGTTTAGTAAGTTTTAGGAGGAAATGGACGAACTTGAATTATTAACAATGAAAAAACGAAAAGAATATTGTCAAACTTGATTTATAGTGTGGAAACATTTCTCTATCAAAACATGAACCTCAAAAAGGATGAAAAAAAAATGAAAATCCAAAAAAGAGACGAGTAGCATGGAATTGAAACAGAACACAATAAAATAACATACAAAATTAACAATAAAAAAGGGGCCAACTCAGGACCACCTGTTTGGTGCCGGCTCAGGACCACTGTGAATGTGTACATATTTAATGCTACTACGCACACGAAACAAATCCTAATGAAAAATCGATTTTATAAGGTGAAAGAACTTATTCGATTGAACTTTTAAAAATATGTGCACACCTGTAGCTGCTTCACAAGAATGGAAGAAAATCGAATTCCGTTTCAACAAAAAATGCATACCCCGCTCATGCTATCAAACAAAAACTAAAGTAAAAATTGTGAGCGTAATGCCACAAAATGTTTAAATCGACATGCGCGCCATCTCTGAGAAACGCAAGGGCGCGGGCTTTATCCACAGTGCCGATTTAGGACCACATACATCTATTCTAATTGAGTCTTCAGAAAAATTTTTCTACAAAATTAAGTTCCTTTATAGGTTCAACTGGAGTCTCCTTTGGAACAATTGGTTCTAAAGGAAACCCTAGTTTTTTCTCTGCGATTAGAAAACAGAAAACGTTATCAGCAGTTCAATATATCGTTTCCGTCCCTTTCGAACACGAAAACTCTTGTACCAGTACACTCTCTTCTTGTCCTCGTGAAAGGAAGGAAGGTTCGAGGAAGGTGTATGAGGGAAAGAAAGAGTGGATCGAAGATCAGAACCAGTTTCATCGCTTAAACGCTTAATTAAGGTGGACCAACGGGCCTGTGGCCCGAGCGTGGAGAACGGCACTCGTGCGTAAGAGAGACGTCGCGTAGATATCCGCTGCGCTCTTGTATTCTTTACCTCGAAGCGCCCATTTCGAGTTCGTTATCGTTAACGGCTTTATCGTTCGCGTGCACGCCCAGTTGACCACCTTCCTCTTCTACCAAGCCCCTCAAACGCGCACTCGAATGCGCAATCACCAATAAGTAATTATCGGCATTGAAGCGATTGGTTTCATCGAGAATATAGGTTAAGGGCTATAACGAACCGCAACACAAAAATACTGCCCCCTCCCCTATTTATTTTACGTAATTTTTAATTTCCACACATTTTTTACTAGATATTGTTACTAGAATTAGGAAAGGTGTCCGAGAACTTCATTTAAAAAATACTTGATTATATAGTATTTTAATACTGGAATTTTAATCTTGTAATAGAGCGAAACCCTTTAATAGCCCTCCCTTCCATAACCCTTCCAAGAATTGACGCCGCGCCGCTGGTAGGCGAGCACTCAGGCTTGAGCAAACAAAAGGGGAGAGGGCTATAAAGAGTTAGTTCCCACCCACCATGAGCCCCAAAGTCGGCACTATAGAAGAGTTTTACTGTAATTTTAATAGATGATCTTTTACAAACGGAATAAAGCAGCATTTCAGATGCAAATTTAAATGTTTCAAATTTATTAATTTATTTTAAACTAAAAAAGTGTCTTTTTACCATAAAAGATGGTTTGTTGACAAAATATTTGAATTTCCAAAGAAAATTTTAAAAATCATACTTTGATGATAAAAGGTCAACCTAAAATCTTTTTCGGTTGAAAATTCAACTTTATTGCAAAAATTTGTATTTTCATTTAAAAAATGTATCTATTTCACTAGAAATTGCATTTTTCTTCTAATAAAATTCAACGGCTTGGTTTAAAATTTAACAATTTGTTGTTAAAAATGTAGCATTTTTTTCTGATTTAAAACTCATATTTTTATACTAAAAAGTCAAACCGAAATCTTTTTTGGATGAAAGTAAAACTATTTTTTGATAATTTGTCTTTTTCATTTAAAAATGCATCTATATTAGTAGAAATGGCTTGTATAAAAATCCAAAAATTTGTTAAAAATAGTTATCTTTTCTTTTTTTAATTGGACTGTTTCGTTCAAACATGGTCTTTTTGAGTTAAAAATTCAAGTATAATTTTCTTAGAAAATTTATTAATTGTTTAAAACTTATATTTTCATGTTTAAAAGTCAAAATAAAATATTTTTCGGATGAAAATTTAATTGTAGTTTACCATGTATTTTTTAGTTAAAAATTAATCTGGTTTAGTACCTTATTTTATCATCTTTCTTGGATCACAATGCTACTGTTTGCTTGAAAGTGAATCTTCTCTCTTTTTGAGTATTCAAATTTTGTTTGAAAATTTTGTTTGAACGACTTTGTTAAAAAATAATTTTTTTGTGAAAAATTCATATTTTAGGTTTGAATTCATTTCTTCTGTTGAATTTTTAACTGTTTTGCTGCAAATTCATTTTTTTGCTGTCAGTATAATTTCTTACGAAAAAATTACATAAGAATTTCATGTATAAAAAATAAAATAACATTTTGTATGAATTTGGTGAGTAAAATTCTCCAAGCATGCAATGCATGCAGACAATATTTTTTGGTTCATTAATTTTAATATAAATTTGCAGCACATATTTTTCTTAAAAAGAAGCGAAACAAATTAATAAATAACAGAAATATATAATTAAACTAAATAATTATTAATTAAACTAAAAAAGAATCGAATTTTTCAACCAAACAGTTGCATTTTTGTCCACAAAAAATGGAAATTATACTAAAACAGGTAAATTTTTAATAAAAAAAAATTGTTTCAATCCCAAAATTATTTTAATTCAAAAAATTATGAGCACCAAAATATGAATTTTAAACAAAAGCTTCATGTTCTGTGAAAAGAGTTAAATTCTTAAGACAAAAATATGAATTTTTAACAAAATAGCTAAATTTGCAAACCAAAATCTATGTCTTTTTACGAAAGTTGTTAAATTTTCAACCAAATAATAGAATTTATGACTAAAAAGATAATCTTAAGGAGAAAGTTTTTGCGAATTTACAAAAATTACGCACGTGAGAAAAATAACCCCTCTCCCGTACCGTAAAAATCGTAAGAAAATGTTTCGACCCCCCCCCCCCCTCAGCTGTTACATAATTTTAATACGGTCCCATACGAAAATCCCATAATATTATCAGGGTCGCGACTTGGTCGAGAAAGATGGGAATTTACCAAGAATTTTATTGACCAAAAAAAAAACGGGAAAATTACCGGAAATTTATTTTAAAAACTGTGAATTTACTTTTAATCGTAGCACCTTTAAAGTTTTATCATTTAAATAATTAATAATTTTTAACAATCCCTATTTTAGTTCAGAAAATTATTTTAAAAACTGTGAATTTACTTCTGATTGCAGCAACTTTAGTTGCATTGCTATGTGCAAATTCATCGTTTCTTGGTTAAAAATTCAACGATTTGGTTAAACGTTAAACTCTTTAGTAAAAAATAAATTTTCTTGGATGTAGATTAATCATTTTAACTAAAAATTTATCTCTGATTTTGAAAATGTAACAGAAAATTTACCTATTCTTTTTTTTGTTGAAAATTGGACGAAAATTGTTATCTTTTATTTAAAAATTAAACCATTTATTTGAAAATTTTTTTGCTTTGTGGAAAATTCGTTTTTTTTTGGTCAAAAATTATTCTTAATGGTTTAAAATTTATCTTTTTGGCATAAAATTCAACTATTTTAGTTGAAGATTCATCATTTTATTTCAAAATTTATCAATTTTCTTGAAAATTAATTTCTCTGACTAAAAGTGTAACTGTCCCATTTTTTATTACAAATTTATCTTTTTTAATTCAAAATTCAAGAATTTGGATCAAAATTTGTGTGTTTTTAATTGAAAATTCAACTATTTCTTTGGACTTCCACGTATTTTGTTTAGAAAATTGTTGTTTTTTTATAAAATTATGTTTTTCTTTAAAAGTTAATCTTCTTATTTAAAACTGCTTCTTTCCTGTAAGAAATTGACATATTCTGGTTAAATATTTATCACGTCAGTTAAAAAATTCATCTTTTAGGTTGGAAATATAATTACTTGGTTCAAACGTAAGCTCGTTTGTTAAAAATTACTTTTTTTAATGTAAAGGAATTTTTGTAACTAAAAATAAAACTATTCCTGCAATTAAATATTTCATAATTTTGTTTAGAAATTGACCTCTTTGATCAAACATTTATTTTTGACTAAAAAAACATCAGTTAAAAAAATTTAGTTTGGACCAAACAAAATTCATTTTTAAGAAAATAGTTCAATTCTTGAAGAGATAGGTCAAATAAAAAAATTACCTATTTGGGTAAAACCAAATAGTTAATTTTCATGTAAAGACATAAATGTTCAGTTTAGAATATTGTTTTATAAAAAAAAAATAATAAAAATTTCAACAAAATACATCAGTTTTCGAACAACAAAAAAATGTGAACAATTAAATTTTTAGTGAATAAAAAATGATTTCTTAACAAAAAAGGAATCTTTAACAAAATAATTAGATTTTGAACTAAGCTGATGAATTTTCTGCCCAAAAATACAAATTTTCAACAAAATAGATAAGATATAAAATGAAAAATAAATATATTTTAAACAATAAGCATTGAACCGAATACTGTGGATTTTCAAACGAACAATTAAATTTCCAAACAAGCAGATGCGTTTTTATCTTGAAAGATAAAATTTCAAACAACAAATAAAAATTTGCAACTGTGAAAGGTTATTTTTAACAATAAATGAAAGTTAGAATTCCAATTAAAGATACTTATTCTCAATTTTCATGAAAAAGTAAATTTTTAACAAAAAAGGTAAATTTTTGCCGAAAGAAATTCATTTTCAATATAATTTATAAATCTTAAACAAAAAAAATCAATTTTTAACCGTTTGGTTAAATTTTTAACAAACAAAAAACAATTTTTTGAACAAATTTATAAATTAGCAAATAAAAACATAAATTTTCAATTTAAATTGAACCTAGTAGTTAAATTTTCAACTGAAGAAGGTATATTTTGAACGACAAAAATGTTAGTTGAATTTTCATTTAAAAAAAAGAAAACAAATTTTAACAAAGTTTTTTTAAATTTCTTTAATTTTCAAACGAAAAAAAGTTTTTATTCTAAAATAATAAATTATTGACTACAAAATCAATTTTTAACAAAATATTTGCTCTCATAAATGAGCAGTGCAATCAAAAAAGATTAATCATTTTTGACAAAGAAAGATAAAATTTCTACAATAACCGTTACATTTTTAATAAAACAAACAAAAACTAATTTTTAACAAATAAAAAAAATAAATTTTCTACAAAGAAAGATTTTTCAGTCTATATCGAAAAAAAATGTCTTCGAAATGTTTAAATTTTATGCCAAAAAGACGAATTTTATTTCATACTGTTGAATTTTTAAACAAAAAAAATACATTTTTAACCAAAATAAATTTTTAACTAAATATTTGAATTTTTATTTGCAAAAATAGAATAATTTTTAACCTATGGACGAATTTTTTAAACAAAACAGTTAAATGGAACAGCAAAATAATATTTTAAACATAATAATAAAATTTTATTATATTAATAATTAATTTTATATTTATTTTAAATTAAAAAGTGTCTTTTCTACTATAAAAAATGACTTTTTAAAAAAATGCATACATTTCCAAAAAAATAATTAAATTTTTAACGTAATACTTGAATTTTGAACCTAAAAATATAAATTTCTAACAAGAAAGTGTGACAGTTTATATTTTTATTAAAAAAAGATGAAATTTATATTAGATAAATATAAAACAAAAAGACGATTTTCCAACCAATTTTTGAACCTTCAAGTCAAAAGAGGAAATTACTCAACAAGAATTGAATTTTCAAAGAAAAAATATAACTTTATGAGAAAGTTCATTTTGCACGAAACTGATTATTTTTGTACCAAAAATGGAGAAATAATATTTTGAACATAACAAAGAAATTTTATTCGATTAACAAATTTTTTATTTGTTTTCATTTCATAAATTCATAAAATCTGAGTAATATGGAGGAAGGGGTAGAATAATTCAACTTTAATTAGAGTTTGAATCTTAATTTAAATCCCTTAAAAAAATAGGACATTTTTCATGGTAATAGTTTTGGGTAATGGATTATGAGCTTCCCCGCCTTGAGGGTGCTGCATGGCCAATAATTTTCATAAATAAAATTAGACTCACAAATGCTTTTATATTCAATTTTATTTTTAAAACTGAAGGAAACGCGACAGAAACAAACTTTTCTAAATTGATCAGGAACTCATTTCACAATGGTGATCCGCAATTTTTCCTTAAAACATTTATCCAGTTTATATTTATATCCAATATAAAAAGTCAAAGTTTGAGCATTTTAAAATGTTGCAGTATTACAATTTTTTCAGAAATTTTTACACTAAAACATAGAATTAAATATATTTTTGTTCGTAAAATTGCTTTTAGTGAGAGAAACCTCGAATATGTTGTCTTTTTTTGCGAAAGTATCGTTGAAGAAATTCTACATCACTGTTCTTGCATTCTTTCATATAGTGCATTCGTGATCGTTCTTTCTGAGTGCCGAAATATATAGCTATAGTCACTTCTTATTCAAGTAACGTTAGAATTTCCTGCAGAAAGTTGTTGAAGAAATTCACAAACTGTAAACTTTTTTCCTATTTGTAAAACTATACAAATTGTCAAATATTTTAGTAATCAATTTTTGGATTTCCCATTCCTACAATTTTTCAACAAAGAAAATTAAAGATATGATTTGTTAAAACCATCCAATACCATATCGACTTGTTCAAATGATAAGTTTCCATGTCAGAGGAACCCAATGACAAGGTGCTACCAAGTTGAGAATGCTTTCCTGAGTTAGCACTTTTCATTTTGTATTTCATATGATTTGTTAAAACCATCCAATACCATGTCGACTTGCTCAAATGATAATTTTCCATCTCGGAGGAACCAAATGAAAAGATGCTACAATGTTGAGGATGCTTTTCCGAGTTAGCACTTTTCATTGTGTCTTCACGAGTTAGCACCTTTTCGTTTAGTCTCTCCGAGATGGAACCTTTTAATGGGGATTTCACCTCGCCAGCTGAAATGTAAAAACATGAATGAATTCTTTTGAAAAAAAGCACAATGTGCAAAAAGAAAACGAAATGTAACTTCCTCAACTGAAGACACAATCGCGAAAGATCTGTTTGAAAAGGCCTTGAATGATGGAAAAGACGGTTTACTGCTCGCTCAGTGCAAGATCGACGTCCGAGATTATCATACTAAGCGTCGTTGTCCATGTAACACTTTATAGATGAAAAAAGTGACCTCCAAGGTCGGGTAGTTTCAAAATGCTTCACGATCTCGTAGATCGTGAATAAGCTCCCTATCCGACGCAAATTAAATAAATCAGTATTCTCGGTTTTGATTGTTATTCATCTTCCACTTCTTCTTCTTCTTATGCTAACTTTATTCGCCTTTCTTGCTTTCGCATAGAGACATCGATCAACTTGCTGGAACTTATCTGATTCAATACCATGGGTGTAGTCAGGAATTTCAGACTGGGTTGGTCTCTTCAAGCAAAGGGAATGAGGAATATGATAAAGAAATTAATTTTCTGGTCATGGCATGAAATGAAACATATTTCAGGAGAATTTTATGATATTATAATTGGTTATGATTACATTTCTATAGAGAAATTTTGCGTGCATTGCTAAAGAAGAAGTATTCTTTTCAACCATAGACTTGAGCTAACTAAACGTATTCCTTAATTCTAAATTTCAGTGGTTGCGTTTTGATAGTTGTAAGTAATATTTATTTAATTATTTAATTTTTTGTTAAATATTCCTAAGTTAGCTTGCAATTTGATTCGAAATATGATCCCAATTTGGCGGTAACAAGCAATACTGGCATTGTTCCTGACATTGCATAAATCATCTGGGTTAAAGAATCATCTGAAGAAATGTATTATCTTAGTATATTTTGTTTTTGAAAGAATTAATGGGGTTTCTATCTTCAGCAATGCACACAAAATTTGTCTATAGAAATGTAATCATTTCTATAGTGAAATTTTGTGTGCATTGCTAAGGAAGAAGTATTCTTTTCAACCATAGACTTGATCTAACCAAACGTATTCCTTAATTCAAATTTCAGTGGTTGCGTTTTGATAGTTGCAAGTAATATTTAATTTCTTTATATTTTTTTAAGTTAGCTTGCAATTTGATTCGAAATATGATCCCAATTTGGCGGTAACAAGCAATACTGGCATTGTTCCTGACATTGCATAAATCATCTGGGTTAAAGAATCATCTGAAGAAATTTATTATCTTAGTATATTTTGTTTTTGGAAGAATGAAAGGGTTTTTATCCATGTTATATCGTGGTAAAAAAACCTTTTTTTAACTATCTACTACAAAATTGGCTTATAATTTGTTGAAATAACGTATATTTTATTAAACTGTATGTAACTGACTAACAGTATAGTAAGAACATTTACGGATGTTTTGTTAGTACTTGATGGATGTGAAATAAAATATAATTATCAGTATTCTTTTAATATCAATGCTAACTAACTTTAGTTATAGTAAAATTAAAATCAAAAGGTTGCCAATTGTTTTTGATATACTTACAAAATTTGTCAATTCATATAAAACATTGTTTCAAATATTTTAAAACGTGCACTGAGACAACTGTTTAGCTCGAGGTTAAACGATGAATGAAGAAAAATATTTTATCTGTATTTTCGCAACCAAATTATTAATTTTTACCCTTATAAGCATTTGATTTTTCTAACAGAACTTTTGTTAAATCATCAGAAATTGTATTATATTGACAAGAAAATTTGTTAGCACAAATATAAAGAAGTCATGTTTCTGCTATTTTAATTTTCATCATCGTCAAAGGGTAATTAGTGGACCCTTTCCAAAAAAACATCATGCTTTGTAATCAATTTCAAAATAGATGAGAGATTACTGATATTATTTTCATTCTGGAATTTATTAAATGATATGTAAAAAAGCCTTTTTGGGTATTTAGTTTTATTTTGAACAAAACCCTATACTTAGACCCATTTTCGACAAACGGCATTAGTTGTAATTTCCACTGCATTTTCCGTACTTTCTGCAATCATTTTAATAATTTGAGCAATTGAGAAATCAGGAAGAAATATTTGAAGAATGAGAAAAATATCGAGTAGCAGAATTATATTATGGTTTCACTTTTGAAAGCACGTTTTCCTTGCAAATACTAAGGTAGATGTTTTTATAACAAGGTCTCTTAGTTCATAAATATGAGCATAAGATACATACTTGATCAAGTATTTTTGTTAAATTATTCTCGTAATAAATATTAATCAAATAATTGTTAGCTCATAAATGAATATAACATCATGACCTTAATGTTAACAATAAACTTGAATAGGAAAAATGATTTCTTTCATCAAGATCAAACAGCTTATCTGAACTACTTTAACTGAAACATAATATTAATCTGTTATTGAATTCAAAAGCTCTTTCTGAATGAAAAAATATTGTTTATGAAATAAAATAGAGGGCCAAAATTATCTGATCGCTTTATAGAAATAACCATTTAAAGCAAATATTAAACTTTTGCTACTGGATACTTAAAATGTAATATTTAGATTGCCTTCTAGCATGCTACTAGCATCCCCGATAGCCAGTTAAAAGTGAAGTAAAAAAATATAGAAAACTAGCTGTGAATTCGATACAAGGACAAATCATAAAAATCAAATTTTATATTTAAAATGGTAATTTTTCGAGCTGGAAAAGGAAAGGGCTAAATTTTATTACACCCTACCCCTTTTCCAGCTTTATGCTACAAGTTAATTTAAGATTAAGTTTTTAATTAAAGAAACTAATACTAAAATTTAAAAAAAATGAAAAATTAATAATAATAAAATCCTCATGAGTCTCTGACAGAATTATTTTATTTGAAAATTTATAATCCAAGCGTCTTTTCTATTCATAAATCAAATTTGATTTATGTCGATAAAAAAAGTTTTCCTGTTTAAAATAGATTAATGTATCAGAATTGAATTATTTTAATGAAAAAAATTTGACTATAAGAAACCGTGTTTTAAAATATTATAATATTTTAAAAAACGGTTTCTTATAGTCTAATTTTTTTCTTGATATCTATCAAGTATCATATATATCATATATCACTGTAAAAAAATTTCGGGAAGCTAGTAACACGAAAATTTTGGAAACTTTCCCTAACGTTCCATAGGGAAAATTTCGGAAGTTTCTGGATTTTTTGGCAAATTTTAGGGAATTTTCCCTAACATTTGATATGTACTATGTAGTATTGTTATTAATAGGAAATTAAACTTAATCTAGGATTTTATTTTGTTATAAGATTTTATTGAAAGAGATACACTAAAAAAATATATTATTTCTTCGGAATTTTTCTTAATACTTTGTAATGAAAATTTCATAAGTGTCCTAAATTTGAGGAAATTTTCCCTAACGTTTTGTAGGGAAAATTTCAGAAGTGTTCCAAATTTAAGAAAATATTTGCTAACGTTTTCTAGGAAAAATTTCAGAAGTTTCGGCAATTTTCTCAAATTTTAGGAAATTTTCTTTAACACTTTGTAGAGATAATTTCAGAATTTTGCCAAATTTGAGGAAATTTCCCTTTTTGGTCTGGGAAATTTCAAGAATTTTCAAAAATTTTAGGAAATTTACCCTAACATTTCGTAGGAAAAAATGGTAACTTTTCCCAATATTTCATAGGGAAAATTTCGGAAAAAGATCGAGAATTTTTCCAAATGTTAAGGAATTTTTCTCTAACAAACTGTAGGGAAAATTTCAGAAATTTTCTCAAACATTAGGAAGTTTTTTTTAACAAACTGTGGAGGAAATTTCTGAAATTTCTGAAATTTTTCGGAATTTTGCCTAACAAATTGCAGAAAAAATTCAGAAAAGTTCAAGAATGGATGCTATAGATTTTTACCCAAGAAAATGAACAGAAAATATTGTGAAAATTCGGAATGATATTGTTTAAAAAAAGGAAGCAAGATGTGACCAAAAATATAAGTCAATCGACTCGTCTCGAATCAACACATCTTTTCTATTCTCATGTCAAATTTAAATTGTAAGAATCAGAAAATTTTTACAATAAAAATCGATTTTTGATATAATATAAATGACGATTAATTCTTAATAAAATGTATTAATATTAGAGGTAAATCGATTTGCATCAAAAAAAGAATCTTTTCTGCTATTGCATTAACTTTGAATTATGTTAACGAAAAAAGTTTCGATATAAAAACCCGATTTTTAAAATATTAATAAGTGCTAAAAAAATGAATAAATATTCAGAAAAAGGCTTCAGTCAGTTTTAAGATATTAGCATTAAAAATAATTTTAAAGCTGTAATCAATTAATCTGTAAGTGTTTTTAAGTTATTGTGTTGACCAAAAAGTGTGACATCCACACACAAATCCACACATCCGCACACGCACGCATATCCATACGCACACAATCATACACACATCCAGATAATTGTTTTGTATCTTATATTAAAATGTTTTTCGGAAATATTACCTATTCCTCTATGTGGAAGCAAAAATATTTTTTTTAATAAGGGTTGGTTCAATGCCTCTTAAACACTCATTCACCTGAACACCAAACTTAAAAACTTCCAAAATTTCTTCATCGTAGAATACAAACTTTTTAAAATCAGCAAACTCAACAAAAAAAAACACAACCCCTTTCCTGCCAATAGTTATAGGTGTAGGTGTAAACTGTAAAGTGAGCGTGATCGTGGATGAGCGAGGGGTATCAGGAAGGGGAGTGGTCAGTGGTGAAGCCTCGTGCTGACCTATTCTGCAGTACATTATGGCCGCTCGCTCAGCTTAGCTTTACCATTTTAGTGACCGGCATGCACCGATGCCACGGGAACCGAAGCCGTAGCGAAATACGGCACTAATTCGGGACCCTCGCGAAATTCAAATCGTGTCTACTTTTTAGTTCAAAATTGGCGGGCTACTACTCTGTGTTACGAGTGTGTTATAAAAAGGGGAGGGGGGAATTATACAAACTCGTGTGGGTGTGTGTGTGTTGAGCAAACACGAAAAGGCCAGCAGGCCGTCGGAAAGCGACGGCTCGAGGTTTGTCGTTGCAGCACAATGGAACTTCTGCATCGCCGTAAGTACGCGGGCTTACGATGATTAGAGTTCCACCTTAACAAAAGCGAATATTCACCAAACCCTATTGCTTTGTTTTCCTTTTTTATTTCTTGACTCTGAAGCTCCCTCTATGGAAGAAATAAAGCAATAGCGCTTAGGTATTCTGGGTCACAGTGGTATAAATTTCCTGCTGTTTCCACTCTGCAAATCCGATGGTATGCTTAACAAGTCTCTGGGCAAATTTGACTCCTTTTGTGGTTCAAGTGGCTTACGAAGAAATGTAACTGAAAAGGGGATTACATAAATCTTTTGATAAAAAGGAATCCTTTCAGTTTTCTTGTATCAAGCTCTCTTACATTTCTTCAAAGTTAGTCTGCAGCATTTCTCATCTAGCCAGAAAAAATTATTGGAATTAGAAAATATGTTTGATAAACTAGTAAACCTTATTCAATGTAAAAGAAACGTTGTGATTCCCAGTTGAAACGGAAATCGGTGGAATCTATCAAGTGAATATTCTTGATTACATGATAATACCTTGTTATTGTTTCACTGAAATCGTTCCACTTCATGATTTATATGACCGGAAATCCCTCTTCAATTTAAAGATTGCTAATTCTGATATTGTTCTAATAGCATCTCTTATAGGCTCCTCTTCATTTGAACTGCAACAAATTAAAACAAGCTCTAATACTATTTAATTCTAAAATCATTTTGTTTGTAGACGATGCTACTTATCATAGTACCAAAATTCTGACCATGTTGATGATTTCGAGATGCTGATCATCAAGGAATAGCTTTGTTTTGCCAGTTGATATTGCTCAAACCCCTAAAAACGGTGATTAACTCCAAATTTATTCCCTTAACCCCATAATTCTTTACAAAAATACTTTAGGCTACACTACAGACTATACAAATTCCTGCTTTACTTTTTGCTCCTTTAGCAGCAGCATTGCCTTTTCTCTCACGATGTTTTGTTTCAAAAGTGGGTGCTACTGTTGCTGGTATTTCTGGGATTAAGAATTCCCGCGGGACGGGCGTATACTTGTACGCCATGGCGAGACCCATGCTGGGTATATTCGGCCCTGTTTGGCTATAGAGAATATACGAATACGGGTTGGGCGCCGCGAGCTTAGAGAGTAGACAGGCCAACCGGTTCGCGACTTTGGCAGCCATCTTCCCTCTTCGTGTCTCCTCGCCTCGCGTGAGAACCTCGTTCTTCTTACTCTCTTCTCTCCTTCACTCCTTGTCTCTTTCTGTCCCTTTCTCAGCGTCATCCTAATCGGCCCCGACGAGATTTCCGCTTGCCATTTTTTTTTTTTTTTTTTGACAAGTCCAACGATTCAGAGGGTCCAAAAATACTATTCTCAGTAGGTGTTTTTTTGAGGAGCTTCCTCTCAGTAAAGGGTCATCGGGGTCGCTGTGCTTTTGACACATCTTGTTCTGAAAAAAGAAAGAGTGTTTAATTCCAGAAATTGATTCAAGGAAAATGAGACTTTAATCTATATTTATTGTAGGTTCTACAAAAAGACATTGTAATGTTCCATACAATCAGATGCTAGTATTTTGTGTAGAAGTCAATCATTCCGGATAAGTTGAATCTTGATTGTCCAGGGAATTGCGTGTTGATAAACGTCAATTTAATGGATGGGAATTGATGTAAAATAATTGGCGATGCGTTAGGTAATAACCGTTACTTACGAGTGTGCGAACGTTTTACGCATATGCATATTCCTATAAGCGGCGAGGCGTTCCAAGCAGGTGGTCTAAGCGCACGTAGAGTGGAACCATTGAATTGACTTTGCAAGCTGGCTATTAGCAATTTCATTCAATTACACGATTCGTGTTTCGCGATGTGGATGATATTTACGCTCGACAAGCCTGAGATACGGCGCTCGCGACCTGCACTGCACCGCTAACCCACATCACTTCGTCGTCGCGTGCTTTGTTTCGAACGCATTTTGCAAATGATCATTAAAATCCCGTTCGTGACATCACTCAATAACAATTGAGGATAAGACCTTTCGTAAATTTCCCTCCTGCTTAACCTCACACATTATAGTTTATCGATACAAGCCAATGAACTAACCTTTTGCTTACAAATAACCTTTTGCTTATCATGACATTGTGATGCTTTCCACCTGAAGTGATTGCTTCCGGATATCTCTTAAAATTAAAAATCCACAAGCTCTTTTACGTAAGATGCCACTTCTTATCCATAAAACGGTATATCTCTGGAAACAGGATAAAATACAAGCTAAAACATTCACGCAGTTGCTTCGATCCTTCCGTAATCGGAAAACTGTAAAATCTGAGAAACGATGTTTCAGCGAAGCAATGCTTGAGCAGTCACGTAGGGAACAGCGATTAAAAGTGCGTGACGCGTGCCTCAGCTAAGTTCGCATACACGAGGAGCCTTTCTGAACATTCTACTCCGCCTCGAACGTGCTTACTCAATACACAGTTTATATATTTTTATGTTGAAGAAAAAGTTAACGAATCCTCAACCGAGCTAAAAAATTTAAATCGACCAAGTGCGTCGAAATCTCTACCATATCTCAAGGATGACATTTCTAGATACCACCTACCTCGTAAACGCAAATCTCGTGTCAAGGGTCGGGAATGTTCACGTAGACGTCGCGTCGCACATTCACCGCAATCTGAGGATGTATGTTAGAGCCCAAGTCGAAAGACAGATGTCAAGGGGGAAATTGTTCGCGACCTGTACTTACCGTTAGTTACATGTATTCTGATTCCAAAGATGGGAATGTCACATAGTTTTAATATTGCTTTTTCGATTTCGTTATAGTTTCTTGATGGACTTGCTCAGGCATGACTGGAAACATATTTTTGTTAGAATTTAATGGTTTTGGTATCCGAAATTATAAGATGTTCTATAATATTTGTAGCATAGATGACAATATCAAGAGCATCATCTATTATGATTTCTTTTTTTGGCTTTGTCAGACATGATGATTTCCTTAATTTTTACTTTTTCCTACTGTAGTCAATGACGTTAATTATACCTTTCAGTATTAAAGTGATATTTGTTTTATAAGTCATAAACATTTGGTTGCTACTTTGTTTAAAAAGAATTCTGCCGATAATAGTATAATCATGGGGATTGGGGAATCACCTGTAGCAATTCGCAGCAGTATGTTTCCTACACTTTATGTCTTTATAGTTGAGTTCCAAAATTCCGACGGTGTTGATGATTTCAAGTTGCTAATCACTAAGGAATAGTTTTGGTTTGCTCGTTGATCTTAGTTTTAGGAGAAAGATATGAAGGTATAAACTTGACTTTCAATTATAGCAATTTTGATTCGGGGCGATGTGTATAGTGGTTACCCATGCATGACAAAACAGTAGCTTAGCGATAAAGCGCAACATTACGACATGGTTAGAACCATACCCGTGCTATAATTGAGACTCTAGAGTAGTTTATATTCCAAAGGATTTAAATCCTCTTGTGTTTGGTCAAAAGATAGTAATTTATCAAGAAATATGATTTGTTTACAAGGATGTCGATTATCAGCATTTGGTTACTCACATCTGATGTATCTTTATTTTGGGAAATTGTTACTAAGCCTAATGACATGTAATTGCTGCGATGAGTCAAGTCCTTATTTTCTTTTGCAACAAACATATCCCAGCATGTGGCGAAATTAATAGGATCTCCTACCCAAAAAAGTGTATAAATGATGTGAAACATACAAATACAGAAACTAATTGCGAAATTCTATGGATCTATCACTCTATGACAGACATTGTGAAACACGTTTGATGCTAAATCCCGATTCCCTCGGTGGCTGCATGAGTGGATCGCGATTAAAATCCCATAACACACAGGATGTACCCCTCGTGGAGTGCGTTATACGGGGATTACAGGGCACCGGAGGCATAAAGTTGCGCGAATGATTCATGGTGTGGTTAATTTGCACGGGTATACGGCTCACAGCGTCACCTTCTCTCCAGCACCACGGAGTCCTTCGTACGTATTAATACACACAAGCAGTCGCAGGCTGCAGGATGAAGATGCGCCCATCTCCTCGTGTCGCTTGGCGAACTAATTGCGCCGCTGGCCTGCCGCAGGGTGAATTTCAAAGTTGCCTCATGCATTACGATTTCTCTCTCACCTCACTTCAATGTGTCTCTTTTTCTCTCTATTGATCCCTCTTTTCCTCTTTCAAGATCTCTCGTTTCCTCTTTCGAGATCTCTCTTTTTCTCTTCACGGATCTTCTTTTTCTCCAGATCCTCTTCTGCTCTCCACAGATCTTCTTTTCACCCTTTTTTGTCTGGTTCATCTCTATCGATTTCTATCTCTCTTTATCAGTGAAAGCCTCGATCTCGCTCTCTCTGTGGCGAACGTACATGCACAGTACAGGTTCATGCACAGTGTATGTCCAGGGTAAAGCGACGTGCGGCCACGATGCGGAACGGAGCGGGGTTTTCTGTTGCAGTTAGGTTATATTCACCTGCCTCGGCGGTCGGCCGACTCGAGCCCCGTAACCGGCTTGGCAGCATGTCACCCTTTGCGCGGGTGACTCTATGCTGGTTCCTTTTACTTTGCAGTCTTGTCACGCCTTCCCTTCCTTGCCCACCACGGAATACGGAGGCGCGCGGCCTCAGGGAACGTTCACGGCGCTCCTCGATCGGCGAAGGCTGAGGTTTCTGGACGCGCCAATGTCCTCTCCAAGAAGCATGAGAAAACCGACTGAAAAAAGCTTGTTCCCACTTTCAATAAGTGAATGAAGTCTCAGGATTGCTGAGATAAAAATTCTTGGAATTGTTGAAGAAAGTCCCTGAAGGCTGCGGAACTTTGAACATCGGGGAGCTGAAAAAAGAGTTGAAAAGTCTTCAAAATTTAAAGTTTGCATATTAGAAGCATTGTGTCGAATTTAAATTTCGAAGATTGGAATTCTTTAGCTTAGGATTCAGATATATGAATTAATGACTTCATGTCTTGTCTGCAGCGCGCTTCGTCTGATCTAACAAAGATGATCTGTTTAGCTTGTTATACCATCAAGTTTAACTGATGAGATCTTGTCCAGCTAGATATGGGTTATGATTGAGGTGAGAAATTATCGTTGAAGCTTGTCTGACAAGGGAAAGCTGGAACAGTATCAAAGAAATTAAGTCGTGTTCTACATAAATCATTGTCTAAAATAGTACATGAAAATCACGCCCTGATTGGATGCATATGGAAATACCTCTAGTTTCAGGCAAGCAGGGACAAATGTGAATCATCTGCAGTTTATAGGTGGGAAATACCGGATAAGGTTCATGAAATTATCAGTTTTACTAAATATTTCTGAATCGTTTTTCGAATTCTATTAGTCAGCAAAAACTATAGTGTGCTATATTGGAATGCTCCAAAAAGTGCTATTATAGTCGATTATCTTTCTGAAACGGATTGAATTGTAAGCAGTCGATACATTCATACATAGAACACAGTCTCATAATTTCTCTCCAAATTTAATTATTAGTCCAAATTTTGGTTTACTTTATATTTAATTATATCAATATACTCAAATATATCATATGTTGTACCAATTTCTATTCATCTCGTCCGAGGAAAAAAAAATCTTGAATAAGAACGAGAACAGTGTGTTGGTATTTGGCACGTTTCTAATTGTATTTAATGTGCATCAGCTGGCATCCACTTGACTAAATTCAGCTTTCTTGATCTCAGCAAGGACCATATTAGAAGAAGAGCAGATTCAATGTGGGGCACGTGCTTCTTCGACATATACACATATCACACGTACAGAGATTCCATCTTATAAGGAGCTCTCTTACAGCGAGAGAAAAGTTTCTTTAACTCCAGTATAAGTAGACTAATTAATTTTTTGATCATATCTAATTAACACAGTTTGACTTCAATTAATATGCAAAGAGCACTTAAATTCTTATAATCATAATTATTGTCAACCAAAATAATCAAATTATTTTTAAATTAAAGCAAAATTGTTAGATCGTCAATACATTCAATTATTCTGTTTTCTCGGTATTCTTTATACATCTATAGTTAAACTCTAGTTACCAAAATCTCCACTGTCCTGTCGATTTTTTGGTTTTATCTAAAAAAAATGTTTCTTATATGCAAAATATTCGTGGTTTTTAAACCCCTTTGATATCAAAAAATCGTCACCCTCTCAATCATAAGCTTTCCACCTCAGCAAGTGAATTTACATCCACTTCTTGGTAGGCATTTCTTCATTTAAAATCTCTATCCTTAAAAATGTGTTTTAATTCCTTCTTGATTTTAAATAAGCAAAAAAGGACATGAGCATGAAGGAAACATGTTTCATTTATCGCAGCAAATCTCGAAAATCGCATGGAGAGTGCGAGTCACAGACACACTTTGCGTGAGCTCTTGGCACTTACTCGGAGATGTCAGGCGCAATCTTTACGCTTGACATCTTTCGGGTGCAAGTGGACCGTCGGAAAGCTGCGTGAATTTACGGGATCGTATCTCACGTTTTGGCGAGTAGAGCCGCGGGTCGCTCGATATTTGTGCGTGACACGAGAGAGCGGTGAATGCTCGCAAAGGCGTGCATTTTCAAATACGTATGAAGACGTAACTCATGGCCACGCCTGCCCGATGTTAGCATATTGCATGAGGTATTGCTTCCCCTCCTCGATGTAGAACCTACATACATACGTTGTATATCTAGACGCAATGCGGTCGCTCATCTTGAAGCTCGTGAGTGGGCATAATATTTACTACGCGACGACGCACCAAGAAACCTGCATGCAAATTTCCCGTACGCACTATGTTTCTTACATGACTCCTACGTCAAACAAATACTGATTTTTAAGAAAATCTTTCAATTTCTGTTACGTAAAGACTCGCGCTGCATTTGTATGTAACAATTGCTATTGTCTTCAACCAAGTGCTGTCTTCCAATTCAAACCGTTTTGAAATTATGGGATGTATACATTAAGGAAAAGGAAGAATTTTGATCCAAACTTTATGCGACAATCGCACAATGCTTCAAAATGATGTATGACTACTAATATTCGTGATTCATAAAGTTTCTATTCCAAATACTCCTGATCACGAATGAGGCCTATATTTCTTTTAGGAGCATTGTTATGATGAGACTCATCGCAACCAAATTGAGCAATTTTAAACCTTTCAGATCATAGAGATATCTTTAATAATGTTATATTCCCTCTGGCACCTATTGCACCATAATCGTGAAAAACGTGATTCTCTGTCTCAAGCGAATTAATATGCATATCAAAAGCATGAGATAAATGCTCCTCAGATCTGATTTCTCTCGTACAAAGACCTTGAGAGTAAGAGTGAATGTTGCTGACTTGATAAAAATGAAAATAGAATCTTGGATCAACAAAGGTGTTCAGGCTGGTTTCCCATCGAGGTTCGAAGAACGATGCGCGATAAGGGCAGCGATACTAATTGAAATGAGAAATTCGCACCGCGTATCGCGCGGAATATAGTCCGATGTCCGTGACGGCTACCAAACGCAAAGCAAAGCAAAGGCACGAGTTCATATACATACCTGCGACACACGAGAAGATAGCAATATGCAATTGCATGCACGAATGCATACTTGTAAAGTATAGACATAGTCCATACAGAACGCGTGGGTAAATGCTTTATTGCAGGAGTATACTCGCGGTCATGGACTCCTATTGGTCGAATAGTGTATGTTGTATGATGTATGTTGAATGGTGTATGTTGAATAGTGAATGTTGTATGGTTAAAGGTTGTATGGTGTATGGAGCATATAAGAGCGCACGACTATAAGTACGTGAATATACGCGATCACCACTCCAGGGGATTGTCGGCGATACGAATGCATCAGTTTCACGGCTCGGCGGACAAGACAACGAGATTCATGCCGTCCTCATGCATGAATCAACAACCTTTTCCATATTTACATAACAACGCCTGACTTACATGGCCAGTGGGAGGCCCTTGACAGATTGGGAGTATGGATAGGCGTTATTCTAAGTAAATGTCTCCAAACCCGAAAGAGCAGGTCCAAGAAGGGAGGAAAGCGACGATGCAAAAGAGATGGATGTGCAAAAAGAGTACTTGCTCTAAGTTACAGCATCTTCTGAATCATAAATCTGGGTTGTTGAGTCTGTACTCCCACTTTTAGATGAGTATCCGTTTTTCAGAGACACATTCATAAAAAAATCAGTACATGCATCCTCAACTATGAACCAAGAGAGATTTATATGTAGACTTATTCGATAAACAATTTAGACTAAGCTTTCATGTTGTTAGATGCTTACCAATCAAGCTGTGGTCAAATTACGCGTTATACTCAATATCTGTAACAAAGGACTTCACCTTCATTTAAATAATTCAGTGCTTCTCCTGGATCTTTCAAACAAGATACTTAGTATATATAAACAATTAAACATCTTATCTCTTCTAACAAATTGTTTAACTTAGCAAATGCGAAATAAAAACCAACTAATGTTTCTTCTTTGACCGTAGTTTCGACAAGTACAGACAAAACACAAGTTGGTTCAAGTTCAAAGATATGTACATCGAGGGTTGGAGTGTGAGAGGTCGAGGGTGGAACGGGACCATCGTGGGTATAAATCAACATTACTCTGCATTAAACTAGAGTAGAGTTCCTAGGGTTCATATACCTACTACTGGAGTTTACCACCAAGGTAAAGTCGAGTTCGTAGGTACGCGCTAAACACGCGAGTGTATATAAATATATTCGAATGTATAGGTTGTATATGTGTGTGAACGATACACATACATAAGAGAGTTTTTCGAATGTGCATATTCGTGACCAACACAGAATGTCGTTATACAAACAGCAGGTCCATGTATGTGTCAGCTCTGTGCAGAGGCAACTCAGCTCTCCAACTTCCAAGTTACTTACCTACTTGCCACTTAGGTCCCCCGACTCGTGCCTACCAGACTCAGACTGTAATTCACGCTGTCATGCTTATACTCGAGCATGGATTTAGGCTTGGATACGTTCCACCTACTACCTATTCACACTAAGTTTCCTTCTGCCTATTATATTGATCATTATTTTCTTGAAATGCTAGATTGCTTCCTGGGGAAGTGCTTTAATCATATATGACACAATTTATGAGATTTTGAGGGATAAAATGGATTTAATGGATCTTGTTTCATCAATTTGGAAGATAAGGAGTACGAGATGCTTCTCTAATAGGATGATTTAGAAATGATTTCAGGATTAGAGAAAAAAATAGTCACAGAAGGATAATTCTTGAGAGATGGGCTATTTTTTATATCAAACGTTTATTTATTCATCTTGCTAATAAGTAAAGGAATCGAATCTAATCTAATAATCTAGTAAAGGCAATCCAGATAAATGACCTATTTAATTGATAAACAAATGTGATGAATATGAATCCTTATTCAATTGAAGTGTATATTGGTCAACTAAGTCAATTTTAGGGAACTTATTAGGTCATGATTCTAGAAAATATTTCATGAATTATGTGGAAGAAACTTGTTCATATACCAAAAATAAAAAAAGAGAACAGTTATTAAAAATGTTTTAAACTTTATGATATTTCAGTTAGTTTTAGGATTATTGTACATTATTTAAATAATGTTTATTTTTTTGTTTCAGGTAAGTTTCCCTAATGGCGATGATAAAGATATTCATCATTGCGGTGAGAATGAACTAAATTAGATTCAACATTTAAAGCGAAGATTAAGAATTGAAAGTTTAAATACTTTTAATTTTGAAATTTAGATATGTCTTTATATTCATATCCTTATTGTCTTGGGTATTTAAAAATAAAAATCCTTAAATATTTGCATTTTTTATACATGACTTGAATCAATATGTAACTGTCTAGACAGAATGCTTTTATATCATAATTCTTTGAGTTTTAATATTTTAAATTAGGATTGTTTTTTAAATCATAGGTTTTTCTTTAGGCATTTTTAATTCTAAGGATGTATTAAGAATGTTTTAATGTTGTCCTAAGGTTACATTTGCATATTTTTCCAGAATTTTAAACCTTGAAAATAATTTGAAAAAAGGTTGACCCAAATTAATAATGTAGATCTTCACAAATCAAGCTTCCAATCATTCTATAAGTATCCTTCTTAAAACACAGAAACCCTTTTACAAGAAAAATCATATAAACGTTTCACTTAATAATGACTTAATCAAGGACCTCAATTAAAGTGGTTACGTTTTAGAAAAGTAGCTCGACAGCATTAAAGATACATAAATTAAGACGCAGCTGTCTTCAAGAATATTCATCATTCCGCCTTTCACCAATCAAAAACATTCTTTCACAAAAAATGGTAGTCAAGCCAAGCTCTCCAGTGGGTTGTTGAACAAGAAAATTTTCTGAGAATTGGGAATCTAAATTAAGAAGACAAACGATTGATTCGTAATTATTGTTATAGTTTCTACTTAATACCCATACATTGTACAATCGTATGATATATACTAATATCACCAAAAACATCTACGATACAAAACATCCTGACAAGTCAAAAGTTATCAGCACAATCAAAATATTTTATAAAATCAAAGCTTGTGAAGTAATTTGGTTTTTACTGGATTATTAATAATTATTACTAACTTGATTTTTTGAGAGGAATTGATTAAATAATGAATATCGTATGCTACAGGTTCAATGAATCGCCAAAAATTATACATTTTGTTTTTAATCTGCTATGTCCAGTTTATGAAAAATGCATAATGTAAAAGTTATTTTCCAGTGATTTTTTACGTTGTTATTGTTCTTGTACAAATATTGTACATTATGCAGTACAAATTACATGCGCTCCGAGCATCTCTGGGCTGTCCAATTAGCATCTAGGAAGATTAGCATAATCTGTTTTCGGAATATTTATATGGAATTAGCGGGGTATGCTCAATGCTCATATTTCATAGTGGTATTAGTTAAGCTGAAGGATTTGGGGTTTGCCTATCTTGCCCCTCGGCCTTCCAGCCTCCTCTTTCGCCACCTCCAATGTTATCACATGATCCCTCCCATCCTTTCACCTTTAACCAACCCATCAGGAAACCCCTCGCTTGGGTCGAAAGCCTTGCTCCACAAGTTGGTTTTTATGGGTTTTCAGGCTCGGCGAAGCCGATGATAGCGAAATCAGGTGAAACTGCTCCCCTGTCGAATCGAATACTCGCACCCTCGGGAGAGAAAATGTGATCGGGAATGAAATCTCCCAAAGTTCAAACCTACGTTTAAGGATATGGGCATCAAAAGTGAAACTAGTGTCGTGGTCTGGGAAACATTTGGTAGCCAAATCAAGGGAAGATTTGATCGAAAATCGATTCAAAGTGTATGCTTACTGAATTTAAAGTCGAATATAAAAGAAGATGTGCGTAACTTACTATATTTTAAGGAAATGATACATTATATATTGGACTGTCAAAATGTTCAAAACTAGCTAAGAATTCGATCTCGAGTGTTTCCACTTTATTTGGATTTATATTTATGTGGTGCTCATTTCACGAGCACTCTTCTTTCCGTTAGCTAATATATTTGCTTCTTCATAGAGTAAGCATTTGTGGTTTTTTAAATAATAGGCAGATTGAAGTTTTCATTTAAATCAATTTAAGAATAGAAACTTAGAAAAAATACGAAATTACAGAATAATACAAAAAAATGTAAACTCAAACAGACTAAAGTTTTCATTTTAATCTATTTAACAATAGAAATGTACAAAAAATACAAAACAATACAGAACACTTTTTTAATCAAATGTCAAATCAGAAGCATTAAATTTTGTATTTAAAATTATCATTATTCGAGCTGGAAAAAAAGGGGGAAATTCTGTCGCGGCCTATCCTTTTCCCAGCTTTATGCTAAGTTAATTTAAGTTAGTATTAAATTTTTGGAGCTGTAAAAGGGAAGGGAAAAATTCTGTCGCACCCTACCCCTTTTCCAGCTTAATGCTAAGTTACTCTAAGTTTTCATTTTGATCAATTTAGGGATAGAAATTTCCAAAGAATACAAAATTACAAAATAATACAAAAATGTTTTTAAATACAATGAAAGATAAGACACATCATATTTTGTATTTACAATGGTATCTTTTCGAGCTGGAAAAGGAAAGGGGAAAATTGTGTCGCACTTTATCCCTTTTCCAGCTTTATTCTAAGTTAATTTAAGTTTTCAATTTGATCAATTTAGGAATATAAATTTAACAAAAATACGTAATTACAAAGCAATTAAAAAAGATGAAACATAATGACAAACCAGACAAATAAAATGTATTTAAAATGGTAATTTCTCGAGCTGGAAACGGGAAGGGGAAAATTCTGTCGCACCCTACCCTTTTCCCAGTTTCATGTTAAGTTAATATAAGTTTTTTTTATCAATTTGAGGATAGAAATTTACAAAGAATACAAAATCACAAAATAATACAAAAAAAATTTAATACAATGACATATGAGACGAATAAAATGTATTTAAGATGGTAATTTTTTGACGCTGGAAAAGGGAAGGAGAAAATTCTGTCGCACCATTCCCCTTTTCCAGCTTAATGCTAAGTTACTTTAAGTTTTTATTTTGATCAATTTAATGATAAAAATTTACAAAGAATACAAAATTACAAAATAATAAAAAAAATTTAATACAATGACAAATGAAAAAAAAATAAAATGTATTAAAAATGGTAATTTCTCGAGCTGGAAAAGGGAAAGGGAAATTTTGTCGCACCTTATCCCTTTCCCAGCTTTATGCTAAGTTAATTTAAGTTAATATTAAATTTTTTTTTAAACTAATACTGAATTTTTTTTAATTAATATTATTAAAATCCCTATCAGTCTCACTCAGAATTATTTTATTAGAAAATTTATAATCAAAACTTCCTGTCTATTCACACATGAAATTAGATTGATATCGGCGAAAAAAGTTTTTCTTCTTAAAATAGATGTTCTAAATATTACGACTGAGTATAACTTCCTTTTTCTTCTTCGATTTGCATTCAATCAAAGGATTCAATGAATTAAACATTTTTCGAAAATGTTACCATCACAAAGCTTCCTCTATCAGGATACAAAATATGAAAAAAGTTTTAAGTTATTAAAGATATTACGAAATCCTGTAAAAAAAACTAAAGATTGCTACTGTATACCTATACAGTTAAAATTTAACATTAATAAATCCAATAGATTTTACTGTAGCCATATCAGAGAAAAACAAATATTTTCAAAAATAAGAACACTAAAGTTGAGTCAAAAAATAAATGTATCATAAATTCTCAAATGTATAGAAATAAAGGGAAACGGCTTAATAGTGTAATAATAATAATAATAATAATAATAATATAAAGGAGTAAGCCGCATGTATACTTTAAAATTTGATTCTATTCGGTACCATAAAATTTGATATTATGAACGTGAAGACAAATTAAAGAGCAATTTTTCTCTTCTACAAAATCTGTCCAATTTTTTCAAATAATAAAGTTATCACACATTCTTGAAAAAATCCACTACAAAATGATGCCATGCATGTTCAGTGAACATTGTGTGTCAATCGCTCTCATAGATTCGTCAGAGGCCTTTGACAAAGGTGAAAAATCCCAATTCTTTATTTTTCCAAAAACAAAATTTTACAGTTCTGACTATATCCAGCTGAATAAAAACAAAGAAAGTTTATATAGTTTAGTATATTATGACACTCAGCTATGTTTTATTAAGGTCGGTTAATAACTGCACCGTAAATCCAAAAAAGCTGGAAACATATAGCTTAGAATTTGTCTTACGGTTTTAGACTCCTGCAACTGATTTCAATCAATTAAACCCAATCCAAGTTTTCCATAAGTACATACGACCTTGAGTGCGTTCAATTTTAGAAACCGCTTAAATGCAAAATCTGTTTTGGCTTAATAGTACAGAACACTTAAACTTAAAATCCAGAAACTATATAAAGTCGATAAACTTGCACATATAAATCAAATTCCTATTCAGAATACAAATAAAAAGCAATACATTTCAGTAAATAGAAACGTTCCTGATTTTCTTTTGCGGTGTACTATTATTTTGCAATGGTTAGATAAGACTTAATCTATTTCTTGGAGAGTGATGGTAGCGTAATGGTCTTGGGGATTGGAATCGAGTGATTGTATTTCGCAACGGCGCGTCTTTTGAATCGCGTCTTAGGCGAGCATAGATCCCTTGCTAAGGTCGCGAAACAAGGATGATGGATTCCCGTCAATTATGGAGGCAACATCGTATTGTTTTACCGTCCGACGGGCAACATTGATTGATCGCTCCCGAGTTCGTGTAGCTACTTGCCTTCTTGCCTTCTTGCGGCTCCAACGGACACATTCGAATTGAGCGACGTTGCATGTGCATCGGCGGCGCACATATCCAACCTCGTGGTATTTCAGTATGAAATGACCAATGCGATTGTGGATGGACCATCGCGAAGCCAATCCCAAATTTCTTGCGAGGAAAGTCTACAAGCGACACAAGCGCCGCTCCTAAATTTGGTATTACACATGGTGTGCGAAAAGAACAATCTCCAAAGACCAAAACGATCCATCCATTAGAATTCAAGGAATTCCGGATTAAAAAAGCTGATTGCTGACTTCGTTGCTTTTTGCAACTGTTTTTTTTGTAAGTGAAGGATATAATCGGTTGCGATATTTCAGAAAAATAAATAGCAAATCCCGGGATGTCAAACTGTTGCATGTCGTTCTGATTATCAACTTCAGATCAATAAATAAATTTCATATACACATGGTGTGCGAAAACAACAATTTACGTTAGAATTACCCACCTAGTAGAATTCACGGAATTTCAAATAAGAAAAGCTGATTGCTAAATACTTTTATTTTTTCAGTAGTTATGTTTCAAGTGAAATAAAACGGATTGTGATTGTCCAGAAGAATACAAAGTAAATCTCGGTAGAACAAACCTTTGCATATCGTTCTGATTATCAGCTTCAGCTAAAAATTCTCATTAAAATAATCCACATCAAACACATCCAATTCAAAATGATCCAAAATGATAAAATGATCCAAAGCGATCCATCTATTATAATTCGAGGGATTTTATATTTAAAAATCTGATTGCTAAATTCGTTGCTTTTTGCAACATTTGTTTTAAAGTGAAGGATATAATCAGTTGCGATATTCCGGAAAAATAGATAGCAAATCCCTGGATATCAAATTGTTGCATATCGTTCTGATTATTATCTTCAAATGAAAATGATTATCGAAATTATCCACATCAGAATGATCAATATCAAAATTTTCCATCAAAATGATCCATATATTCTTTACGTGGAGACAAGCGACACAAGCACTACTTCAAAATTTGTTATTACACATGGTACGCTAAAACAATAATCTCCATCAGAATTACCCACCTATTAGAATTTACGGAATTTCAAATAAGAAAATCTGATCGATAAATTATTTTCTTTTTTCAATAGTTATTTTTAAAGTTAAATATAACGGATTACGATATTATAGAACAAGATAAAGTAAATCCCAGTAGAACAAACCTTCACATATCGTTCTGATTATCAACTTCAAAAGAAAATTCTCATCAAAATGATTCGCATTAAACTTACCCAATTTAAAATGATCCAAAATGATAAAATGATCCGAACGGATTCATCCATTCAAGGAATTTCGGATTTATAAAGCTGACTGCTAACTTTCTTTCTTTTTTCAATAGTTTTTTTTTTTAACTAAAGGATATAATTGGTTAAAATATTCCAGAAAAATACACAGTAAATCACGTGATACAAAACCGTGCATCCAAATTTTTTCAATCAAAATCAAAATTACATCCAAATTATACACATCAAATTAATCCATTTCAAAAAGATCCATATATTTCTTCCGAGGAGGTTCCACAAATGACAAAGAAGCTGCTGCTATATTTGGCATTAAAAATAGTGTGCAAAAAGAACAATCTCTAAAACTACCGATCTATTTGAATTGAAGAAATTTTTGAATAAAAAAACTGATTGCTGACGAAGGATATTATTGATAACAATTTTCCAGAAGAATTCACAGTGAATCCCCGGATAGCAAATCATTGCATACCGTTCTGATTATCAACTTTAAACAAACATGACCCACGTCAAAATTATCCACATAAAAATCCATATATTTTTGGTGAGATGTGTCTACAGGCCACACAAGTGTTGCTCCTGTAAATTTAGGATTACAGCTATGGTGTGAAAAAATAACAATTTCCAAAACGATCCACCGATTAGAATTCACAGAATTGCGGAATAAAAATCTGTTTCTTTCTAGAACAGCTTTTTTGAAGCAAAGCATATAATCGGTCAGGATATTCCAGAAAAATACACACTTAATCACAGTAGATAAAAAAACAGTTGGCTATCATTCTGATTAAGATCTTCAGATCAAAATGATCCACCATTGCGGATCCAAAATTAATTTTTGTACATATTCATTTGCATCTGTCAAGTGGCAGGTGCTATACTTTTTCTTGAAAGTTTTAGATTAACCTTGTCCCAATGATTTTTCTAAAATACTTCTGAGAGTAGGAATTTAAGATAATAATTTACATGAAATCAGAGGGTATAAAGATAATAATTTGGGTCCAGGCAATAATCCAAATAAATAGAAAAAATACATAAAGCTTATATTCAAACTGAAACAATATTCCAAATAATTTTTTCAATTATAATTATATTTAACATCTTCTCTTTCTCTTTCTATGTAGCATACACAAATTAGATTTTAAAAGAAAATAAAATCTCGGAGAGTCTTAAAAATATCTGCATTTTCTTGCTGGCCGCTTAAACTTTATTAAACGATGCATCAATTTACGCTGATCTGAAGAAGATAATAAAATAAAATAAATAAAATAATTTTCATTGGATTATTCTATCTGTTTGATTGAATTTATGACACTTTTTTAATCCTCATCACTTGAACTTTTTTCTTCGCATATTTCGGAACTCAGCCTGGAATTATTTTCTGAGTATTCTGTGGTAGTTTCATTGTCTATGCCTTTCCTTTCCCAAATTTTTGAACTCGTTGAATTAATTACTTTCAGAGTTGTAAGCTGAAGGTAATTTCTTGGAGATCGCCTTCATCAAAATTTTTTACGGATTTGTTGTGAGAATTGACTGCAGAAATACCTGATGCTTTATTTGTGAATCTCGATTTTTCGAGCATTCGAGCATTGTTGAAGATCTTCTTTATACACTCGTTGAACTCGTTTGTCGTAAGTTGAGATATGGACTACAATTCTCTGTCTCGAATACTGAAAAAATGTGCCTTCATGGATGATTATCAAAAAGTGGAGCAGTTTAATTCCTAATAATTTTTTACTTTTTTTAAATAATATTTTTTTTAATTATCGCAGTGAAGTACTTATATCAAAGTACAATGTAGTAATTTTTTTTACTTGCTGTCCCAAACTAGAAAAGTAAAATGTAAAGTTGCTAAATAATATTAACATCATTTGAAAAATATTTGAGATTCATATAGATATCACTTTTATTGAGTAGAAAAATCACTTCAAAGTATGTCCTACGACCTTTTTTGTGTTTTTGGGATATAATTTTTAATTTTTCACTCGCGAAGATTTTAGGATGGTTAAAAATCATTATTTTTGTAAAACAGCTTTTTTGTAAAGCTTACTGAATTTTCTACAGATTTGAATAAATCAACTTGACAGAAAAGTTATTCAAGAAATCAATAAATCAATAAATCAATCTTTACGCAGAAAAACTACGATGTCCCTATTTTAACTGAAACTTTTTTTGATATATATAAAAAATATAATATAAAGACTTTAAATTATTAGGCTTATTGAAAACACAAAATAAATTTCTTTACACTTTTTGAGATAAAAAAGGTCGAAATATAACCATTTTTCCTTCTTCAAAGTTCTACAAAAGTTTCGGGTTTCAATTTTTGACTTTTGGAATAGCTTTTGTACTACTATCAAAAATTATTTTTAAAAATGTAATGTAGATGTGTGTGTGTATGAATTTGTGGATGTCACATATTGTTTGTGAACAATAAAACTTGAAAACGTCTACAGATAAATTGATGAAATTAAAAGAAAATATTTGTTTCATTTTTTTTATTGCTTTACAATGTTTTAAACATCGGTTTGATACAGTTAAACTGTTTTAATTGACATAATTCAAAGTTGATGCAAGTGCATAAAAGATTCCTTGGATCGAGATAAATCGATTGACCTATAATTTTGATAAATTTTATCAAAGATTAAGGAGCCTATAGTAATTTATAATTTTCAAAAAATCAATTTTTACCTCGATTTTTACAACAAAAATTTTCACTTCATAATTTAAAGCCGGTGTGAGAATATAAAATATGTGCTCATTCGAGGAAAATCGATTGACCTATAATATTGATCCATTTTTATTGAAGAGTAAGGAAGTTATGGTCATTGATATTATATTAAAAATCAACTTTTACAATAAAAATTTTCTCCTTGTAATTTAAATTCGATGCAATAATAGAAAAGATGTGTTGATTCATGGGGAAATCGATTGACCTAATATTGATGAATTTTATTGAAGAATAGGGAATATATATATATAGTAATGCATAATATTTGAAAACCGGCTTTTTTATACTTCAAGTTTTTTCCTTTGCGTAATTTCAGACTGATGCAGGAACTACAAATTTTGCTTCATTCGAGGCAACTCCATTATAATATTAATACACTTTATTAAAGAGTAAGGAAAATTTTCTCATTTATAACAATTTTTATTAAAAAATTATAAAGCTGGGAAAGGGATAAAGTGCGACACAATTTCTCCCGTTCATTTTCCAGCTCTAAAAATTAGCATTTCGAATTCAAAATTTGATTTGTCTTTGTCATTGTATTTAAAAAATTGTATTATTTTGTAATTTATATTTAAAATAATAAAAATACGAACTTAAATTTGTCTATTATTTAAAAATTCGATATATCTGAAATCTTTATAAATATTTTTAAATTCGTTCTGTGGCAATTTTACTGTTTTTTAAATGTCAGATTTAATTGACCCAATTATATAAATTGTTGTGAAGATATTTTATATTGGCATTCAGGTCTTATGAATATATTTAATCACAATTTTTCGCAACAATTTTTTTTCACTGTTTATATTTATGTTTTATGTTTATATTTGTTTATATGTGTACGGTTTGATTAGTAAGTGTTGCCACAAATATTTTTGAACTGTTCCCTTCACACATTAAAAATATGTAATGTACGACATATGATCATCCAAACCAAAAGAAATTATGTTAATTTTATTTACAAGAGATTTCGATTTTATTTAAACAAAGAATACTATTCCATAAACTTATCCGACGGAGCTTTTAATTCAAAATTAGATTTCTTTTTCCTAAATGATCGGTAGGGTAACCAAATAAATTCAGCAGAATTATTTTTAAATGCTCTACATATCATTATACTGCTAGGAATTAAAAATTTTATCTGTAATGTGGAAATTATATTTGAAGCT
>JAAAKG020000025.1:1502109-1515068 GCA_010014905.2 Druon quercuslanigerum
TTGAATGTTGTGCTATTTAAAAAAAATCTGCACACTTTACGAAACATACCTTATTCTTACTAAACTTAAAAAATTGTGGTTATTGTCATAAATGACAGTCATATACAATTTCTTCACATCTTGAAAAATTCTAAAAATAAATCCCTAAGGCGTCAAGATCTAACAAAAACTACTAAAATTTTGTATTTATGGGATCATATACTTTGATTTCAATGCTAAAAAAATCTGAAACACAGTATGAACTACAATCATATGTATCGGAGAAACAACTAGAAAAAAGGTTCTTTGATTCAAACAAGGTTTTGTTGAATCAACGAAAAGATTGTTTAATTCAAATAAATTCTTTTATTGTGTTTCTTTATTTAAACAAAAGGAATATTTTATTATTCTAACAAAAAACTTGTTTGAAAAGAAAGAATATTTGCCTACATTGGACCATACATTCATTTGAATCAAAGAAAAATTTTGTTAGTGCGAATGATTATATGATATGTCTCAAAATTACAATAACTTAATTATACAAAGCTTTTATTTATTATAACTAAAGTATTTATTACAAATAACAAATTTTGTTATTATAATCAAAAATTTGTTTTTGCTAAAGAATAGGCATAGTTTAAAATACGTATGTTTTGACTGTCTTATTCCTAAAAGTCAATGAAGCTGTATGGATTGTACCTGTATATCTGCTTTTAGAAGTGATGATTAAATTAAATTAATGATTTCTTAAATTAAACAAAAACTTGAATTAAAAGTGAAAAAGTTCAAGACACGATTTCCTAAAAAGACAAATTTTTTTCTATGTGAAGCATTGTATGCATATAAAGCAAAATGGTCTACCACAAAGTTCCGAATCATATCATATTAAAATTCGATTTCTAAGATGAAAATTACAAAATCAAGTATTTTTATTTGTAAAATCTTAAAAATATAAACGATTTAACTGATTTAACCAGTAGACATAATGCACTAATATATTATTAGCATTGGATTAAAAAAATATTGTTCTGATATGGAAGATACAATATTTTCTTGGTCTAACATCCTTTTTTCTTGAATCAAGGAAATATACTTAATTACAGAAAATTAAGTTTCTTTATTTGAGTACATTTTCATGGGACAAGAACAATTTTATGACTACAAGAATATATTGTATCGTTCATATTTCAATACTAATTTTACGAATCAATGCTAATTTCTATCGGTGTACTGATTAATCCGTGAATTAGAAGAATAAGTCTCTAATTTCTCAGCAAAACCAAAGGCAAACGAGAATACGGAAATTTGAAACGTGAATTTTTAAAATTAAAATTTTTAATTTTGAAAATTTACATTGAAAAAATGTTGCAAGTTTTATGTTTTAATATAAAAAATTCTGTGAGTCGGATAATTTACATTTTTAATGTCTTCAATTTGGAAGATTTGAAATATAAGAATTTTTACTTTCGATCTTCAAAATCAGCCAAATTTAAAAACTTTGAAAGAAACAACTTTAAAATTGTATAGAATCTTTCATTGTATATCTTAATAATTAAATAATTTTTTACTGTGAATCATGAAAATTGAACCAAATATTTTTAATAACGCTCAAAATTATATATTTTAAAACTATAAACAATCTAAATTGATGGATCTTTAATTTTAAATCTTAAAAATTGAAGAATTTCAAATGTCGAATATTTACAATTATGTACCTTTAAAATATATCTTGAAAATTAAATATTTTTTCTTCCTCATAGAGAAAGCTTTTTCAATTGTATATTTAGAAGATTCCAGAATTTTCAGTTGTAACTCTTTAAAATTATCTCGAATTTTGATATTCAAAATAAAATCATCTAAATCTAAGAATTCTATTTCATGAATCCTTAAAGTTGAAGATTTTTGAATTGTAAATCATAAAAATAGAACTATTTAAAAAAATCAAAATGACATTTTGATAAATTATACACATTAAGAATTGAAAAATCTTCCATTCAAAATATTCAAGATAGACCCATTTTTGGAAGACATAACAAATTTCGCGGTTTTAAACTGTAAATATTCAAACTTAAACAATTTGCTGTATTTTCAATTGTTAGTATTTTAAAAATGGATCAGTGTTAATAATAATTTAATTTATTATAAAATGGAAAACATCAGAAAGACTACGAATTTCCGAATGTCTTTTAAAAACATCTTTTTAAGAAATAAAATCCCACATTAACTTTAATTTGTGATTATGAATTATATTTCATAGTACCTCAAATATAGGCATATATTTTAATTTGATAATTGCTGTCAAAATAAGTAACATATATTAATAGTTTTTTTTTATCATTAGTACACATCTCCAATATTACTTATTATTTTTATTTTCCTGAGGTTTATTTTGAAGATCAAGATTTTTTTCGGATTATTTTAGTAAATAGGACTAATTACTATTATAAATTTATATAGTTATAAAATATTTAGAAGCTTAAATTTTTTCTAAAGGTTTCAGATATTTTTACTTCTTGTTTAATCTGTCGTCAAATGTGGAAAAGAAGTAAGAAATAAGTAAGAAGCAAGGATATTAGGTGTAAATAGTGCAAAAAAGATAAAACTTTAAAAATAATTTTGGGGGTAGTAGTAAATTCAAAAATGGTAAAAAAGACTATGTACATGAATGTTTTTAAACAGAATGATAAACAAAAATCAAAATAATGATCTATATGTATATCGACATTCAGGTCTTTATAACGTTAGCACAATCTCTTATCATAAATTATGAACTTTAACGTTATACTATAATTTTTCACCAACGGATTTTCTATAGGGTTGATTTGTTAAAGATATAACGTAACCAAAACCATTCACCCCCCAAAAGACTGTTACGTAATTTACGGATGGTCCCAAATCTAAAGAACAAAATTAATGTATGCCCATAACTTCTAAATCTATATCAAGCTCCCAAAACTTCAAATCCTGTCCCAGAATTTAAACATGATCTACATTCCTGACCCCGCAAGGCCTTTTATCATATTCTCCTAGATTGTTAAGTTTGGGGGATCACTTATCTTTCACCCTGCGGGCACACTTTGTGTCTAGGAGGAGAGGGTTGGGGGTGGGTGTTCGAGGGTGCAAATAGATGGTTTGAGGCGGTTGGCTCGAAAGGTGTCGCACATGGGCGGAAAGGGGTGTGGAGGGTTTCGACTTTAGGGCAGGCATCGGGTGACGTCGCGATGCCTGGGGCACTCCGGGCAAGTTCTCGAAAGTGTCGGCTAAACTGATATGAGAAATGGCCGCTTCGTGCTGCCCGTAGGGGATGAAGGCACCAGCTACCTATTCGTTATAGTTGGAAGCATAGCGCGCCTTGTTGTACCCATAGCCTTGATATGGCGCAATGTAATGTAAAAGGGCGAGGGGTGGGGGTTGAAAGGACCAAAAGGGGGTTTCCAGTCACCACGAATTCTTGCCAAGGGGGTGAGAGATACCGTATATATGGCAGGGTTTGTCCGATGGAAGAAGAGAACCCCGGAGAAGGGGGTAAGGAACGCTTATCACCGCCTGCAGCCGCGTCGACCGTCGGATCCTTATTTATGGCCTCCGTCAGGCGACGGAGCACTGCAGCACCTATTTCACAGGGGACACGAAAGTCGCTTTATTTTCGGCAAGGTTTCTCCCGGAAAACCGAATAGAATGCCCCGACATCTTCACAAGATCGGAAGGTTCGTGGAACCGAAATAACTGCAAAGGATCGAGTTATCGACTTCCTGGAGAACTTCCGGGTTTCTGTTTAGGTAGCGAGGTTCAGTGAATAGGGATGAAAAAGAAGATCCCAGCTAAAAAGTGTCACGAGCACTTCCCAAGGGATTTTCTGGATTTTAGATTTAGGAGCTACGTGCTTTTTAGGCGTTGTGTTATTGGTTGTAGGAAAAGGAAGGTTGGCTTTGTTGGGGAATGTAATAAGTTGGGTCAAAGATGGAGGAAAGAGTCTGTTTGGAAAAGGGAGTGGAAGAGATTAGTTTAAAATAATAAGGAAATAATTAAAAGAATCTACAAGAATCTAAAAGAGCCTGAAAAAATAGTTTCTGATTTATTACAGTAGGATTATAATAGTCACTAGAGCAAAATGTAAAATGAATGAAAGAGGATTCTAATAGTCAATAAACCTTAAAGAATAATTGAGACAAAATATAGTCTTAAACATCAATTGCTGTGAATATCTCATTCGGAACAATTGCAGTCTCAATGACAAAAAAAAGCTTATTCATGAGAATAAGCATATTTCATTCATATTGTCTTTTATTCAAAGAAGCTCTTAACAAGACATGTAACATCAATGGTTCAAGTCACCTAATTATGTAATGTAAACAAGATGTATTAACTCTTGTATAGTTTACACAAATATGCAAAGTTTATTTTGCAAATTTAATAAAAGAAATAATCACACTGAAGAAGTCGCATACTAAATGGAGACTATACACACGAGACCAATTAATCAATTATTATGTTACATCTTCATTTATCAATGCTGTAGAATTGTATTTTGATTCCATACATTACTTTGGAATATAAAGTAGTTGCCCATTCCACATTAAATTTCAAAATAATACGTGATTCGCATGATAGATTGCCATAAAAGCGTAAACTTAGTGTTGCGACGGCAAGTTTTCCACCGCACCAATGTGTCATTTTGCTGTGTCAGCTAAAGCGTTGTCTCGAGTAGAAAAATGAGATATTCGAAATCCCTAGTAGATCATCCTTTATAAAGTACAAAACCTGATTTAAAAAAAAAAAATTATACACAAAGATTTATGTAGCAAATGTAGCATGTTTCTTTTATTGATATTTGTTGTTGCTACCTTCCTACATACATTTCTACTGTGAAGAAAAAATATTTCAAGTAAAGTTCCTCTTTATTTGATAATTTAGAATGTTATGACAATAGTCTATTTACTTGAAAAATATATTCTTCTATATCATTATATAGTTTTGGTTAATTTTATAATAAAATTTATCTGACTTTGTTGCAAAAGACGTGTAATCTTTGAACAGCGAAAGTTTAGAATAACAATTTAATGGCCTTCTATGCTTCGCAAAACATTAAAACTATTCTTTATCACTTTTGAAATACGCAACCAGTAAATTACAATGAAGGATCTATTATTGTTTGCTTGATAAGAATAACATATTCTGCAATGCTAAATATGTGCTGAATAATGAACAACTAATTGCGCATGTTCTTACTGTCGTTAAAAAATTATTGCACCGAGTTAAAGACGGTCTTCAATTGAAAGGAAGAGTGATTTCTTTATTCACATCTCTGCATGCAAGTCAGTATATTCAAACTTCAATGCCCTTTTACATTAAGAAATTAATGATTAATAATAAAATTTAATTTTTTAAATTGTCTTTGTGCATTCTTTAAGGATATTAAACATATATTTATTTGGTTTTACAAATAATTACTGAATATATTATGTGTCTATTAAAAGAAAATAATTTCGGTATTTTAAACTACGTTTTTTGCAACATTTAGATCAGTTGTTATGTGAATTAATGAGACATTAAGGGGCCATTCCAGTAAATACTTCCAAAAAAAAGCTGTTTTTGTGAATCTTTTATGAGGTTATTTATGATTTATGATTATGAGTTGTTAAAAAAATCTCGCAACTAGGCCATCGGAAACAGAAAAATCAAAATGTTTTAGATTAAGGATGGCAATGGCTATGTGCCCTGTACAATTTGTTATAAAACTTTTATTAACTATATTTTTATAGGAAAAACAGTGAACAACAACGACAATTTTTTGGCAGCTATTTCCATATTTTTGCAAGTATGTTAAAAAAATGTATAGGGTGAATAGCCATTGTCATACTTAACCGAAAATTTTTTGAACTCTCTTTCGAGGCGTTGCGTTTGACTGACGTTTTTGTGTATACAAATTATATATAATGAATACAACATTTCTTTTAATGTATTTCAAGTTTGTATTTGTTAAGCCTAACAAATTCTACATCAATATGTTATTATGTTTTGAATGCGTTTGATAAAAATTTAGTGAGAAGATGCAGTAGAACTGAACCTTTGATAATAAATACGCCAACAATTCGCCAGTTTAACAGGTTATAGTCATAATTTCTATTATCAATTTCCATTATATGTTATCATTTTCATAACAATAGACAATAACTTCTTGCATTTGTTTGAAAAAACTCTATAATGCTTAAATGCATCTATAAGATTTATATGTATCTCTCCAAAAGAAATAGCAAATATAAAGAAAATTGTGCACAAAAACTGTTGTCATTAGCGAATAAACATAAATAAAATGACATTACACAGAAATTATATTTATTTTGTTTTTCATTCAAGTTATTATACTTGCACATATGCACATATGTACATTTTACAAAGTGTAATTAAAATCATGAATGAAAGAATGTTAAGCTTCGTTTGCACAATCAAGATCTCATTATCATAATTAATTGTAATTGGTTCTATAATAGTTAAAAACAAATTTAAATAAGGCTTGGTTTAAAAAATTACTTCAGGCGACAAGCATGGTTTCAGTAACTCAGAGTACTGTGTTTTCTAACCTCAAAATTTTTCAGTTTTCTTTTCTGATTTTATAACATTGCGACACGAAAATACCACACGATATTTTCATCAATTATACTTCAGTTTATGATAAAAATAATTCTTGTAATAGAAACCAGTTTTTATGTATTGTTTGTAAAATCAAAGCCATTGGATTTTGTAATGCATTACATGGTTTTAAGACCATCTAATCTAATCTAATGATTTTAATGCATTACAAAATCCAAATTAATTTTTCTGCTAATATGTTATTGGTAACATTAATTACTGCCATATACGCATATAAACAATGACATTTAAATCATGTTTTTACTGTTTTCGGCAATGACAATTGAAGCAAATGTGTCGAATCCTAATTAATCTTCAGAATTTTTAATAGACAAGTTTATGCAACAATGGCTTTATTAAAAACAAATGATTCCTGTTAGGTGAGAGATCCTTTATATTTTTACTCAATGCAATTGTTTATGGCAAGAATAAAATGATTTCAATACATACTTCAAGTATAAATATACGTCATGCATTTTACTAAGGAAGAAGGAGCTTGGGAGATTAATTACAATTTTAAGAACAGAATAAAATAAAATTATACCACAGATAACAGTCCTTTTATTTATTTTCAAAAGTAGGATTAACTTAGTGCGTTTTGGGTTTTTCCCTCAATTTTTCATCCTTGCCGAAAAATCTGTTCTTTCCTATAAAACAGTTCCTTCCATTCTTGTAAAATAAAAGCCTCTTCTTAAGTCGATATCAGTATCATCAATGTACTCATAAAAATCATTATCCAACCCTTGAATAGAAACCTCCTACAATTCCAGCTCGAACTGACCTACATCCTCAACCATCCATTCCCAGCTCCCCATGCGACGGCCTCGATGAAACCAGATCCCCGACGGAGCACGTGCAACCCCGAACATTATGGCGGGAGTTGCTATTCGAACACCATCTAAGAATCTTCTCAACTCCACACCCCATATTTGCCCTTCAATTCTCCAAAAGTCTCAAAAATCCTCCCTAAAGCTCCACCTAAATCGTGTTTCGCATTTTTCATTATAGCCTTAATTCTGATCTCTGACTTACCGTTTTGAAGACGGAAGTTCAGCGATAGAAGATGAGGCTCATTTGCCGGAGGACTTGGCTCCGCGCGCCTTCCATACTCCTCAAAACAATTCGGTCCGGTTGGTCCGGAAGAGATTCTAGAAAAGCGGGAACCGTCGCGAGGTCCGCGACATTCGTCGCCGGCTCAAAAACCCAGAATTAGCGTACCGCGAATTTTAATTGGTTAATCCAAATTGACGAGTGGAGAATGCCCCGAAAATGAGAGTTGCCACGCGGATGACCGGAGCCACGGGGCTTAAAATCCTTATCGCGGAAGTGGCTCGTCGCTCGGTCGGGTGACGCTCTCTCGCGGGCCAAAGCAAACTTGTCGGATGGCAATACGTGAGTTAAATGTTCACGGCGGATGGTTTACGGCCGATAGTCCCCACCTCGTGCCGCCACGCGGCGCTGCCAGCGCTAGCCTGCTGCTGCTCGCTCCTCGTGCTCACCCCCCACTTTGTCCTCTACACTAGGAGCTGCCCCTCACCCCTATGCGTCCCTCACCCTAAAAGCCATGGGTTCTCAGCCCCCCCTTGCCCCCTCAGGCACTGTCGGTGTCCAGCAGGGGCGGGGAAGTCGTGGAAGAGAGAGAGAAAGTGAGAGAGTCTCATCGGACAAGAGGGAGATGTACGAGCATCACACACGACGGGAGCCTCACACCGATAAAAGGGGATTTATATGCAAGGGCGTTGTTAATGGTACGAGGGGTGGGGTGGCGTTTCTCTCTTCGTTCGATATGGCGCTGTCTCCCTTTTCTAGGTTAGGATGATCGAGTAATTCGACTGGTTCTGGAGTGAATAGAGTGGTAACTCGAGAGTGAGGCGTTTTGAACAGGAGTAACTCGAGTATGTCGACTTACAGTGGCGTAACTCCTGTGTTTGTAGATGGTTATTATCTGAGAGAATCGAGAGTTAGGAGAGTTTAAAACGACTTTTGTGAGATAAAGGAGTTTTCTTAGGATCCGTTGAATCGAACAGTTGTCTTTCGCGATCCTCTTTTTGTATCTATATTTATTTATATTTCTCTTTCTTTATTATATTTTTTTAAAATCGTTTTTTCTCTATTTTAGATCTTTTCTAATATAAAGAGTTTTAAGTATTAGGGTAGGTCGAAAAAAAATTCTGGAATTCGAAATCGTGGTTACCAGGTTTTTAAACCTTCTTGAGTTTCATTTTTTCCTACATTCCTGGACGAAAAAAGTCTTGCAAATTATTTGCGGATTTATGAATACACAAAAAGTTTTAAATTAAAAAAAAAAATTCACGGAAAAAAATGGTTAAGACCAAGGAACTGAAATTGGAATTACAGCAAATAATTAAATTTCCAATTTTGCTATTTAATGACAATATTTTAAAAATTTGTGGCTTGAAATTTTTTCTGAGCATGTGTGTGTTTTTTACCATTAAAATACACTAGCAAAAAATACTGTTGAATACTTAATTCCAAATTTTGAAAATAAGGATAAATTAAATAGAAATGATTGAATTAATATGAAAAAAAATTTGGAGGACTTTTTTGACTTCCAGAAATGTTTTAAAAAATTCAAACGCAAGAAACATATTTTGTTGTATATAAACTCAATTTTTTCTTTGCAAAAAATGCTTCTGTTATAGAATATATATAAGAGCAAGTAAAAAAAGTATATATATATATAAACAAACTTTTTTTAAATTTAAATAAATTTTTGTTTGAGTATAGCAAAATATTGTTAAGTTTGAAAAAAGATTTTCATTGAAAGAACAATCTCTTTCATGTAAATAAAAGAAGGTTACCAAGAACTTTATTTAAATTAAAAAAACTTTTCTTTGACTGTATATACTTTTGTATAGCAATGAACAAATTTCTTTACTTAAAAAAATTTTGTATTTTGATCTCTAAATTTGAATCACTTTAAATTTGTACTTTTTATTAAAAGAAATTTCTTTTTTTAATTCGAAGAAAATTATTTGTTTTGCAGAAGTGTTTTTTAAAATAAAAATTCCTCTTTGATTTATAAAAAGATTTTCTTCATTTTCCAGTTATTTTTAGGTAAATAACAAAAAATAATTGAAGAATCGGTTTATTTCATTTGAAAAAACTTTTTGTAGATATAATTAGGGAGAACAATTTTGTTAAGCGCTATTTTATTATATCTTAAGTTGTTCTTCCACAAATTAAATTTTAAAATTTATCTAGTTACATTTTACGAAATAAAGAAAAACAGTGCGTCCTATGGAAAAGTTTTTTCTTCCGTTTTTTTCTTTCGTCTTTTCTACAAAAATTAAATTTTTTTCTCCTAATGTTATTTTTTATAATTAATATAAAAATTACGCTACTTATAAAAAATAGATATTAACAAAATTGTAGATATTTTTTGTGTAAAAGCAATTCCATGTCAAACTATCCGAAGAATCCGTTCTCTTACAAGTGTTGAAGGAAAAACGGTAAAATATACTGTTTTTTTAGTCAAAAAACTTAGAAGATATTTAAAATAGAAAGTTATGGTTCTTTTTTTCTTGAAATTTCATAACATTAGTGATTTTTAGCACATTAGGGAGTATTTTTTTCATAATTCGTGATAGGAACCAGTTTTGAAAAAATATTGTTGAAACAAAAATTCAAAAACTTCTTGGATTTTTCAAGAACTAATTTTTAATTGAATTTCTGAAAAAAGTACTTTTTAGTACTCTAATTTGCACATTAAACCAACTTTCTCATCGAGACGAGATTTTTAAAATATAATTTTCTGATTTTAAGTCCCGATTGGTAATGGCTAAACTAACGATGCGCTATCTGGTGCCAAAAATAAAAAATAAAAACGGTTGGTCGATTTTTTTTAAACGTGAAATATTTGCCAACTAAAAAATCAAACCTAAATATTAAGTTAGCGTTCCTGTATCGGATTAAAATTTGTTATATATCTATATCATCATCATAGAAATAATGTTTGTTAGAAAAAAATTCTTAACCAGAAATATTGTTTTTTACTGTATAAGACCGAACTTGCACCTAGAACAGTCGTTTTCTATAAATACTTATTTTTACTATTCAAAAAATAAATAAATAAATAAAATTTAAAATAATAAATCAATAAAAAAATAAATAATAAATAACTTTATGAAAAAATTAAAAAGCCTCTTTAATATAATACCTCCTCATTCTACTTCTTATTTTTGGCACTAGATAGCGCAAAATGGCCGGCTGCCATTTACAGTATGTGAGATTATCAAAATTTGAACAAAATATATATAACGGGTCTGCTGCAGTGCTTTAGTTAAAAAACAAAATTTATGGCCGGACTTGAAGAAGTTCAAGTGTAAGGGTAATTTTCAAATTGAAAATAAATTTGAAGTCTCAGTAATATAATCTCCAATTAGAAACCCTTACTGGTTTCTATGTTCATTTAATAAATACATATGATCATTTTTTACAAAATAGTTGTTTCATTTTTTATTTTTGTTCCCATTTAGGGGAGAGTTGTCCTAAGTCGGAACTGTGGCTTCAGCCGGCGTCATCGCGTTTCGAATTATGTGAAGCAGCTACTGGTGTGTAAATATGTTGAAAAGTTCAATTAATTAAGTGCGTTAGTTTCTGCACTAAGAAAAAAATTTTTTTCATTTAAATAAATCGATTTTTTAGATATCCATTTGCTTGAGTGAAAAAAAACAATTGTTAGAGTAAAATCTTGTATCTTTGATTCAATGTGACATTTATTTATTTTCTTGATTTCAAGGCATTCATTTCTTTAAAGCAAACCTATATCCTATTGGTTCTGTGGGCGACAAATGGTTTACTTCAATAAAAAAAATTTTTTTTAGTATTAACAATTTTTTCTCCGTGTGTCTTTCCTGTGCTTTCGCCTGTTAAAGTCTCTTTTTGTTCGGATTGGTTGCGTTTACGTAAAAGCCAGAAAAGTGTAAATATTCATAGTTGTCCTGAGTCGGCACCAAACAGGTGGTCCTAAGTCGGTACCTTTTTTGTTTCGTTTATTGTTATTTGTGGGTTATTTTATTTTGTTGTGTTACAATTTCATGTCACTCGTCTCTTGTTTTTCTTTAATTTGGTTGTTCTTTGAGTGCGTGTTGCTAGTCTCTTATAGTTTTTCGTTTATTTTCTGCGTTTTCTCATTGACTTCTCGATAATTTTATTTTTCTGTAGGTATATGACGTAATTTCAATCGCAAAAAACTAAAACGTGATTCCCTTGTGCTTTAAAGTACATTGGTGGCGCAGGACCAGGATGTGCCGACTTAGGACAACCATTTTGAGAAATAGCAAAAATCGATTTTTTCTCTTTGCGCCGTATTGCGACCATAGAAATCACTCGTCACTACTCTAAACGACATAGAATTATAGGCAAAGGATCGACATAAGACCAAAAGTTTAAGTTAAGCACATTTTTCAATTCAAATAAATGATGTTCTAATAACCTTAAAGTCTGTATGTACATTTAAGAGATCAACACTAAAATATTAAGCATATCATTTTATACAAGATTAGGAAGAATTATAAATAAAAATAAAGAAATAATTAAAATTATAAAATGCATTCCATTACCTGCTCATTGGTGATGTGATTTATAATAAGGGGACTAGTTACGATGAGTAGTTGTACTTTTTTGTAAATATTAAAAGAGGAAAACTTATTTTTTTTCCTCATGCTCATGCGATACATCAACCGCACGACATTAAAACATGTATATTTTATATTTGCGCCTTCGAATGGATGAGGATTAATTTCTATTTTCCAATTGGCCATAAAATAATGAAAAGATTAACCCCAAATGACGACCAATCATATCCCTAGAATTTAAATCTGGAGGGTAAAGTCTCCCCCCACTCCCGGATGAAGTTGCGGGCTCGTGTGCTGGTTGCTGTTATCACCACATGATTCACATGCACGTGCAGGATTGAGCCATTACCTGGTGCTTGGCGTTATAGGTATAATTATATAGAGTCGTGATACACATCGAGTAATGGTGATTTGTGGCGCTGCCCGCGCGCACGTTTGCAGAGCCACGTGGTTTCGAATTGGATGTTACAGTTGACGTTCTGGCAAGTACAGGGGAACCTGATAACGAGGTAGCATTATCGATGGATTGAAGAAGCTGAGGAAAGAGGAATCGACGATGAGCTTTGTGTAGATCAGATACTGGTCAATTAAAATTGTATAAATAAATAATTAAAGTAGCACTTTTTTGTGTTGGAATTTTTATATAAATTCAGAAAAAATGCCGGTTCCTTTATGGAACATATTTCGATGTATCCAAATGAAAAGGTTCTCTCTCGAAGAGACCAAGTTAACACCTTAAATAAAATTATA